>JAODKN010000039.1:9176275-9187531 GCA_026774425.1 Petrocephalus zakoni | reverse complement strand
CCCCCCCCCCCCCCCCCCCCCCCCCCCCCCCCCCCCCCCCCCCCCCCACCCCCCCCCCCCCCCCCCCCCCCCCCCCGGAGCGTGTGCCTGTTTGCTCAGGGGAAAGGGACGCCCTCCCTGTGCTTCCCCGGCCACCTTCTCGGGGGGGGGGGGAGTGGCGAGTCAGCAGCGGACCCCGCACTCACCCACCGGCTCTTTCTGTAGGACACTCTGCGGAGGGGGATCAGGATCACCTTTTTTTTAAACAATCACCCTTCAGTTTACACCTCGGTTGTGTGTCAAGAATAAGAGCAGCGGCTGTATGGGAGACCCGCCTCACCTGCGCCAGGGAGAACCCAGCTCAGACGTCAGACAGCACTAAGGTAGGCATGATGGTCGTGGGTGTGCAGTGTAAGGCTCTTTATAGGCATTTAATAATGCTTTTATGAATGTGTGGTGTATTATTGCTGAATTTCTTAGGCATCTTATATGAACACCTATAACATACCCTTTTCTTTTTACTTTTCAGATAGGAAATCCAGCAAACAAATGCAGTCTAAATTTAAATGTTATTTTTTGACAAGCCTTTATGATTTTCTGTTAATAGATCCGTATGTTTCCCATTCGTTCTGCATTTTTAAAAGTTGTTCTCTGCTTTTATTGTGTTCTGTAGCGTTTGACGCATCACAGCTCACTGGTTTCCAAAATAAAGCTAAAAGCTCCATGCACATTTAGTGCACAATGTCGCTGGTTGTGTAAGGGAGGAGGGTGCTCTGGGTCAGTGGCAGGCGCCCTGGGTCAGTGGCACACCTTCCCTCGGAGATGCCATGTTTTAGCAAAGCGAGGAGTAATTCTTGGGAACGTCCCATCCTGCCAGCCCGAAGGGTGAGCCGTTTCGGCCTGGCCAGAAATGATGGCGTTGTGTGGAGCTTGTTTATCTGGCCAGAGGTTGAGAGTTTCTGAGTCACATTCAACTGCCGCTATGGATGCTGTGCTCAGAGAGTGTGTGCTTTGCAGACTGAGGTGTGCTGCTTTTCTGAAGTAAAAACCACTCTGGATCTGTGCCTAAGGCTCTCCTATCCCTCCTGATGGCTGGGGGACCTGACACACACAGGAATTGGCTTTACATTGATTAATGATTTAAAAGGACACTGTTCATTTTTGGAGAAAAAAAAATTAAATAAAACTGCTCGATAATGTATTACCCTGACCCTGTTACTTGATTGTGTCCTTGTATTTTCTGCTTTGTTTCATATTGATCGGTTTACTGTCCCTTATAATCTGTAGTCTTACAAAATGTCTATGAGAGAATGATCGCATTCCTGTTGATTTCTCTTGAAATAGGTCACATCAGAGAACGGAACTTTTCAGACAGCTGGCACAGAATTGCTTTCGTTTAATGAATTAGAGTCGGGCTGAGAATGCAGAAGGTCGGTGCTGATCGCATTAGTGTATTTTGTGCACCGCTGCGGTCAGTTACAGATTCCAGCTTTGCTGGCCACAACTTTTCCATTCCAGTCAATGATTGTTGGCCGCTGAGGAACAGGATGTTTAAGGGTAATTGTTCTCCATGTCATGTGATCCATTTCCCTGACAGTGCGGGAGCTGCAGACTCCGAAATTTCAGCCGCGAGCGAGTGGGTTGTTTTGCCCCTCTTCTGCTCTGTCTCAGCTCGCCCCATTATCGCACGGCCCTCACATCCATCTCGCGGCAGACAGCTCACAAGGTAAACACTCCTCTCGCTCTCCTTCTCCGTGCACACAAAGGCGCTTTCTGTGCTGTTACAGCCCGCTGAGCGCGCCCCGAACGCACGGGACGGCATCTTTTGGCGAGGCTTATTGATTGGCCATCGAAAGACATCTCAGGAAGCGACGTATCCTGTCTGAAGTAATCCTGTGCCGCTGCTTGGAAGCTAGATCTGCTGAACTCTCCTAGGCGGGAGCATTTTCTGTGCGGGCCTACAGAAGCCTCTCTGCGACTGGGCATATCTTCTTTTTATTACAGGATATTTCAAAAAAGATCTCCCTGCCTTAAAGTGCTCCGATACTCATGGGTAAAACCCTGCTGAGGTCATTTTGTCCATTACTAACTACGACTAATATACTGTGTATTTTCATAAATATTTGTCATATACCATATTGTGCTATCTTTTTTCATTCAATATTGTCAGGGGTGTATTATTTTTTAGATACATATATTTTTACAGTCATATATTATACCTTATTAACATTTTACACATTCTGTTAAGCGGCTGGTATAGTACAAAATAACTGATATTATGCACTTTGTGCATAAAATGAAATTTATAGGCTAGAATGATCGTATATATATATATATATATATATATATATGCTGTTCAGCAGCATTGTGTAGACACAAAAACATTATTTCTTCAGTATTTATTTGTTCAGTAGACTTTTGACGCGGCAGTTTTGACTCAGGCACATAGTGAATCCCGTGTCTCATCGCAACCTGTGAAGGAAACAGAAATATTAGTGTAATGCATGAGTGCAGCAGAGCCACACTGGGCTGTCCTGGGCTGCAGGTGCATCCTGTGCTACCTGGAATTTCCTCCAGATGCACTGTGTACCTGTACAGGACACGTGGAAGGATGGATGGATGGATGGATGGATGAGAGGCGAGGAAACATAGCATAATGTGCTTTAAGTGAATCTTAAATCATTCACTTTGTCGGTGCTCCTTCTTTAAAACTTTATATGCAAACATCCTGTAATGTGCCCAAGATCAGCAGCTAACTATGTATGCACATCAACACTGGCAAAAGTGCAGTCCCATATTTCTTTTGTAACCTTGGAGGGGCTACGTTTTGAAAGGTTGGTTTTGATTTTGAGCCTTCCGGATGGGGAACGAGCTGGCAGCCCCATGTATGGGAAAACAGTTACCAGCTTCAGGGGTTGAAGGGTTTAATGAGATTGTGATGATATTCTGGGGCTGTTCCCTTGGCAACTTCGTAGGCCAGTAGAAATGCCTTGAACCTGATACGCCCTCCCTGAGATAGCCTGTGGAGGGAGTCCAGGCCGGGGGGGATCGCGAGGGTCTGGTGGGATTAAACACACAGCCTTTTGGATGAGCTGGAGAGTTAGAGTCATTATTATTCTTATTATTCTTCTTGAATTATTATCTTGTGTAAACTTTAATGTTTGTAAACATTACAATGCAAGCAGGGAGAATAGAGAATAATAGATTTAATTAAAGAGGCAACATCAGGGCTTGATTGAAAACATTGCTGTGCATATTTTTCACCCACAAATGGACATGATTGTTAGTCGTGATTTAAGTTTGTATGCTCACTCACATAATGCATCCACAAATGCATTTGCCCTTTGTCTGTAAAACTTGAAAAACTTGCTAGAAAGAAGGCGTTATTCGCTTATTGTGTCCTTAAAAGGCCAGTAGGGCCTCATATTTTTATGCCCCTGTGTATTCTCATTTGTACTTCTGAATTCCCTGCAATATGAATAATTTTTTCATGAATAACTTCATTACAGTCTCCTTGGTATTGCATCCTTAATAACCATCCATCCACAATAACACACAATCACACACCAAGCAGCAATTTAGAGAAACCATTTCAGCCAAGCTGCACGCCTTTGAACCGTGGGGAGAAACTGGGGCGTCCGGACGGAAGCCGCGTGGAGCCGGGGGGGGCGTGTAAACGCCACATGCCAGCCAGATAATAACCACGAGCCTCTTTCCCGTCCTAATTGTTTTTTGAATAATTAATAGTACCTTTTAATATGTGACACTGCTTGTTAATAGCTGCTAAGTGGGACATTTGTGAATTTTCTGACAGGCAGATTTTATTTGGGGGTGGGTCACATGATCCAAGCCTCGTCAGTGGATGGAGAAAGGGGCGAATCATTGTTTGTGGAGAAGAGGAGAAGTACTTCAGCATGTGAGACTGAGGTCCATCAGTGAGTTTAAGAGGGCTGGCTGCTTTGAGATGCATTAGACTGTTGCTTTAATTCCTCCTCTTTGGTCCACTTGTACAATCATTTGTAACAATAGAGTTGATACCACTGTCTGGACACAATTGCTCCTTTCTTATTACGGTCTGCTGTACTGGAAAGTCTTTCAAGGTCGTGCATTTTGCCAAAGAAGAGTTGCATCAGTTGTTCCATTTGAAAATATACTGAGCTTCACCCATCGGACATCTGTTTTATTTTCTAACCATATCCACCAGAAAAGACAGTACTTTTATTGTCCGGTGTTGCAAAGGCACAAATGGGGTAGGAAACGTAGCTGTCTGTGGCCTGAGGCGACACTCTGCTCGCAAGCTGTCACTAGGCGACCGCCTTTTAATGCAGTTTTAACTGGAGAGGCTGCCAGGTTTATTGTGGCACAGACCTTTAATTTGACCTGCTGGCAGCCCTACAGGGCCAGAGGGAATCGGCGCTCAGCGGCTTCATCTGACAGGCTGAACAATCGATTCCCCTGTCAGCACTGTTGGTCGCGCCCACCGGCGCCGTGACGTGGCGCACGATTGGCTGTAGCGGCCTGTCACTACATTTACCGTATGCTGCTTGGTCTTTGCTGTCAGGTGAGGCAGAGATAAAACAATCTGACATATTAGCATGTGGAAGTAAATGCCTCCCTCGCGATAAGTGTCTGAAACAGTCAGTGTGAGGAGATCTTGTTTCGGTAAGTTGATCTGGCAATTTCTGATTAATTTGTCTTTGAAGTAATGCATGGTCTGTCTTCATGTTGGTGTGACACTATGATATTATGTCTGTCAATGTGTGTCAGCAGTCATTGCAAAACCTCTCCCAAGTCGCACCACGATTTGGGGCGACCATTCAAAACGCCAGTGTATTTTTTGACTCAACCACTACCCTACCCTGTTTGGCTAATCAGTACCTCAGTGAATTATTTAACAAAGTAAGTCAATTGATTAATTGAGTAGGTGCTGCACGGGGGGCAGCGGTCAGCACTGTTATTTTACACCTCTGGGACCAGGGTTCGAGACTCCGCTGTGGCTTCGTGTACGGGGTTTGCATGTTCTCCCTGTGTTGTTGTGGGGTGTCCTCCGGGGGCTCCGGTTTCCCCCCACAGTCCAAAAACACACTGAGGTTAATTGGAGTTACCAAATTTCCTGTAGGTGTGCATGTGTGCCTGAATGGGGTGTGTGTGCCCTCTGTGTGTGCCCTCTGATGGGTTTGGCAGGGTTATTCCCTGCCTTGTGCTTGTATCTTCCGGGCTCCGCACCACCTGAGACCCTGAATCAGTTAAACGAGTGCAGAAGATGGATGGATGGATTTATTGAACTGGTGATGAAATTTATATATAATATAACATTTTACATATATGTTTCATACATATAAGGTTCATACTTTCCAGGCTTCACAGTAAACACTTAGAGTTAACAAATGGCACATTTTAAAGGCTTTTCTCAGTATGTAGAAAAACATAGATCTTCTCTCATGGTGATTTACTTTCTGAATGGAAAACTACCACTAACTGCAGAAATCTGATTGGTTAATATTAAAGTATTGGAATCCTTTTGTCCTCCAATGACTTACTTGCTTTCCGCAGGTCGGCACAGGAGGGATGGCCATGTTTGGGAGCAGCGCTGACCAGTGGGTGTGTCCTAACGATAGGCAGCTGGCCCTCAGAGCCAAGTAAGGCCGGCTCACTGCTCTGTCCGGGTTTATTTTCTGGCTCTTCATGTCTGACCGGTCTCTTGACGTTGTGGCTCTAAAGCCTTTCGAGCATATAGGGTGTGCTGCTATCAAGACGCAGCGGTTTACTCAGAAGGCATGTGTGGATGGTGGTGGCCTAGTGGTATGAGGCCTGGGTTATGGACCAAGAGGTCAGCGGTTCAATTCCTGTCCACCACCAGTGGGTACCTGAGCAAGACCCTTAACCCCATGTTGCTTCAGGGAAATTGTAATGTACTGTAAGTCATTCTGGATAAGGGTGTCAGCTAAATGCCATAAATGTAAGGCCTGATCCTGGCTCACAATGTGTGTTTCAGGTGTTGTTATCCACCTATTAAGTTGGTCTCTGTTGTCTTCTGAGGCCTGGTACACCAATTTCAGAACAGGCTGTTTATTGTCTGTTAGCAGTTACCCCTTTTTCAGGAAGCTGAATTCACAATAGACACAGGGCCGGCATTTCGTTTTTATAAAGCAGTGGGCTCGCAGCATTGATCCTCCAAGGCCGGAGGCTTGTAGGTTTGGAGGTCAGCAGTTAGCGCCTGACCTGCCAAAAATGCGAAAAATCTCTGCCCAGCTAGGTGGGCTGTTGTGAAGATTTTTTTTATTTAGTTTTGCTCCTAGTCAGAGCATCACAGGGTTTTTTTTGCGTTTGTCTCCGAGGTTGCAGACCGGCTGGTCTGTGCACACGTTCCGCACGGAGCGGCAGAGGAAGAGCCAGGCCCTGGATACCGGGGAGCTGGACGCCATCGTGGGCGTGATCCGCCGGGCCGAGCAGCTGGATCACCGAGACCGGTGCCGGGTCGGGTACGCCGGCCCGAATGCGCAGGCCTGACATTTACAGTCCGGCACTAATTTATGCAGCTTTGTCACAATAGGCCAGGCCCTGCCTGCTGTTTATCAGTCGTGTGCTAACAAGCAGAGACACAGGCCCAGCTCCGATCAATCACTCTGTGGTCAGCGGCTGAAAAGATCGGCACACAATAGTTTCCAGGGAAACCCCAGTAATATGTAGTTTCTTGACATTAAGTGTGACCTTTCAGGTCGCATCTGGTGATAGGTTAGGAGCGGCTCTGTAAACGCGCCAGTAAGGATCTGAGGCCTGTTTGAAAGGCTCTGACCAGGATCTTTAGTGGCCAGTATCTTGTTAAACTCTGGTGTATTGTGGTACCAACCGGACTTTCAAACTGTCAAAAAGTATTATAACCAACCATTACAAGTATTATAAAACACAGAATCTATAGTTTGATGAACACACATTTTGTTCACTGTACACTGTCTTTAAGTGTTTCAGACTGATAGGGGGTCTGCTCAGGACGTTCTTATCACAACGGTGGCTGGGAGAACTTGAGGTTTGAAACAGCCCTTGTGTGTCCCGCAGGAGACTTGTGGACCGCTTGGATAATATGAGGAAGAGTGCAGTGGGGGACGGACTGTCCCAGTGTCTCCTCTGCGGGGAGGTTCTGGGACTGCTGGGCCTGCCATCCGCGATCTGCCAGGACTGCTGCAAGGTGTGTGTTTGTCAAAACGCCCGTCTGCCAGATGCCCCTCCTACCAAAACTGCCAAAAGCTCAAAAATATTTCTCCTGGCTTTCCTGGGACGAGGTTTTTGCCATCCTGTCGACAGACAGGTCACCCCCTGGTGTCCCTAGACACTCCAGGTGTTCCATGTGTCTGTCTGTTGACCGTCTTAGAAATAGCACTGGATAAATTCATGCAGCAGAAGGAAAAAAAAAAAAAGTTCTCGGAAACTCCAGAATCTGAAGTGCAAGTTAAACACAAGCAGCAGAAGAATTTAACTTTTTTCTTTCGTGCTCATCTGTGTAGCTAGCCTGATCGTCTGATCGTGGTGGGCTTGTTTGTCCTGTAAAGGGCTGGATCAAAGCCCAGCAGGTTGTCATGTAAGGTGAAATGTGATTTTAATCTCCATAGCCACTGTCACCCTGATCACCCCAGTCCGCTGTGGCAAACCGTGACGAAGATCCCCGGCACTTGTACTTAATGAAATCAACTTAAAGTGCAGGAGGAAACAGTCACTTTGTGCATCCAAGAGGAAATGTAATAAATGTGAGCAGAGTAGATGGGAATCGGGTCGTCTTCCTCCGGCAGTGTGACGGAGTAGCTGCTAAGGAAGCCGTTTGCGAACAGAGAATCGAAACTGTTCTAATTGCATTTTAGGTGACGTTATGTTTTTTGGGGATGTTATCGGTCCTGGTAATGATTCACCCTTGGAAAATCAGTCTGCGGTCTAGGAATGCTTAGATATGGTGGGGGAAGGATATATAAAAAAAAGACTTTTCAAGATAAAATTCTGTAACTTGTTAGAAAGAATAGCTTTATTTTTTTTAAGTGTGCTTTGTTTAATTAAATGCTACTGGGTTGTTGTTTGCATTTTTCATGGGTCAGTTAGTTGGGCTGTTAAATGGGGGATCACTGTATGATAGGGTGCCGTCTGAAACAGCTGGTGCAAACAGACTGCTCTCCTAATATAAGCAACATACTGCGCCATGCAGTATCTAGAGCTAAACATGTGCAAGGGCATACTAGATTAGTGTTCCCCAACCCACTCTTCAGGGACCCACAGAGGGTCCACATTTTTGCTCCCTCCCAGCTCCCTGCCAAACAGTGCACATTTTTGCTCCCTTTCCGCTCCCTGCCAGACAGTCCGCATTTTTGCTCCCTCCCAGCTCCCTGCCAGATAGGCCGCATTTTTGCAAGAATGTGGACTGTCTGCAAGTCCCCAAGGACCAGGTTGGGAAACGCTGTACTAGATAATGGCCTATAGGTGGTAGTAGTGTTGTAAATTTAAGCCTACCTGGCAGAGCTGCCACCTGGAATTTTCCGTAAAATTTTCCGTTTTCAGGCGTGTTACTTCAGCAAATAGACACTGTCTGCTCCGGTTCCTCTGAATTTAATCACCACAGACCCAGGAACTAAATTCTGCTAACAGAATGTTTGAATACTAAATGCCACGCTCACCAGCATGTGCTACACCCAGATTACTTTTTTTGAAGACTCCTTGCATTATGATCCTGAGTTACAAACTCATCATTCCAGCAAACATTTGCAAAAAAACGTGACTTCCCACTTGGAACATTGTAAATCACCATCTTTTCAGCAAGTCATTTGCCACATTTCTATCCTGCTAGATCTGCCCTGGTCCACCATAAGTGTAGTGATTGTAGTGAAGATCAAGTATCTGGGAGCAAGTTCATTTATGAAGTGGTCAACTACACAAGCCCACAGAACAGAACCTGATCACCCAACATCAATATCCAATCTGAATGGTAGCAAATCCCACCAGCAACGATCCAGCATCTAATGGAACATCTTCCCAGAAGAGTAGAAGCTATTATAGCAACAATGGGCCGACAAAGTTCACATTAATACTCCTGGTTTCGGAATGAGATGTTGGTACATTACTGCTTTGGCTTCACAGAATGATTTACTATATTTCATTATTTTTCCACTCACTGAAGCTCATCAATTTCTGCAATCACAACACTCACAGAAGGTTGACCCTTTAATATTGGCCGATGTGACCTTTCCCCACAAGGGTCAAAGCTCGTGGTTAGCAAGACATGCACCATTAGGACCTGTTTTTTGTGTGTCTATATTATTGAGCTTATCTTCAGTATGTATGGCTCACATAAACCTTTCACCAAGGTCACTAAGCACAGTTTTTTGCCCCCCATCATAAAAATCTGTCAAAGATTAATTCACCTTTCTTATCTTTATAAACTCACATTAGGCTTTATAAACTCACATTATGTTAAAAACTATAGCTTAGAAAACAGCCCTGTTTTAAGTCTTTCCTATGCGTGAGAAAGCCATTTAAAGCCTTTGAAAGCCGTCCAATTATAATCTTGAAGATGACAGAATTGCCACAAGAGGGCAGTAGATCACAACTATAAAAATTCTGCTGAAGGTTTAGAGCAAAAAGGATGTTTGCAAGCATTCCCACTGACTGTAGTGTGATTACCCGCCGCCTTCCTGGTCTCACAGAGCCCAGATGGCTGGAGGTGAATCACTAGAACTCCCCAGGTCGCTGTATGTAATCAGAGGGCAGCGTCGGACATATGGTGGCCTCGTGTTTAGGAGCTCAGTTTGGAGACAGGGGAGAGCCCAGGCCCTGGTAATGAATTGTGATCACCAGGGGCCTCTGGAAATTCAAGGGAAAATAGCAGCGCTTTAGATAAACAAGCAGTAACAAATTAGTTTGTGTTAGATGATTTGTATTGTTTACTCACAGTAGGTGACAGTCTGTTTAACGTGCTCCCTGCCACATGTTTTACTGCCAAGTCCAGGTTTCCTTGATCAGACTTTAGCTAGCAAAGTAAGGTCCCAGCCCATTTTAACGAGACCGCATATATTCGACAAGCTAAGTATCGCCTAAGATTACAGCCGCGTTTAGTACATCTGTTTTCACGTTATGATTTCCCGATTTGTCGTCAGCAGTAATTTATGCGTCTTCAGATTCATGATATAGATACAGTAAGCTGTTTGAACAGACCAGTTCTTTTTTTGGTGACTGATGATACGTTGTTGCCTGAAAATAAATACCTAGTTTGAGATGCTGACTGTCGACTAATGTTCTTTTTATCTGACAGTATATCTGAGAAGGTCACATCGGTATTTTTTTAAGTCCTTTCTGGTGCATTTGCAGAGGGGCAGGACAAGCTGACGGGATACGCCTTTGGCGGCCGTCGCTATGTACGGCTTTCAGTAAATTCTCTAGCGAAGTCTCTTCGTATCGGTTAATTGCAGATAGACCTCCTTGCGTGGAAACTGCTTAACAAAAAGATGTGAGATTGCAGGAAATCCTAGGGTCCCTGCACACCCACTTGGTGAATTGCTCCTGGCTAAAAAGACAGAATTGCTTTAAGACTTAATTATAAGCCCTTTGGTGTGTGTATTTTTTCTGAAAACCTCTTTTCTACCTATTTTGACAGCCTGTCATTCAAATGGATTAATTTAACGACAGAAGTCCAGCTATTTTAATATATCCAGACGTATCTGAACAGTTGTGTTTTGTGGAAGTTAATTGGACAAGAACTGGACATGAACTTATATAGAATGGATATTGTTCTTCCATGGCCTTAGAGAAAAGCATCTTTGCGCCAGAAAACAATCTAGGTTTATTTGTATCTGATAAGCAACTGATACGCAACTGATGGCCAACTCCACCTCATTACTATGGATTTGTGGAAGCACTGGGGGGTTTGAATCGCACCTTTGTTCTGAGTGTGTGGATTTTGAGTGATCTCCCCTCGCATTAAAGGTCTCCTCCAGGTTCCGGACTAACTGGCATCTCCCATACTGTTGTCAAAATGAGTGACATGTTAGTTAGTATTTCTGAGAAATTTATTGCATTTGTATGTCTTGCCTGTATGACTTCACTGCATTAGTGTATGTGTCTTCACTGTATGACTTCACTGCATTTGTATGTCTTCACTAAATGACGTCACTGCATGTGAATGTGTCTTCCCTGTATGACTTCACTGCATTTATATGTCTTCACTAAATTTCCACTACACCTTTAGAAAGTTTGCACCAAGTGTGGAGTGGAGAGTCTGCGTGGTCAGAAGAGAACGCAGTGGCT
>JAODKN010000039.1:9145399-9176175 GCA_026774425.1 Petrocephalus zakoni | reverse complement strand
TTTCCACTACACCTTTAGAAAGTTTGCACCAAGTGTGGAGTGGAGAGTCTGCGTGGTCAGAAGAGAACGCAGTGGCTGTGCAAGATCTGCAGTGAGGAGAGAGAGGTGAGTGTCACTGCAGTGCAGCCAACAGCACCCCAATAATCAGGACATGAAAAACACGTGTCTTCAGGGCATACGACACTGCTGCTAAAAATCTAAACAAACATCCTGTGGCTGGGTTCTTTCTCTGAGAGGTTTTTGAAAACACTATTTTGGAGCACTATTTATAAAGTGATGTTGGATGTGAAATGCCTACTTTGACAAAATGGTTTGGAATTTTTGTTGGAGACGTTTATGTTTTAGAAGGTTATTTTCTGTAAATGGAATGTAGAAGTTTGCAGTGGTATATTAGACAAAGTCCAGAAAGTTCATAAATATAGTGAATAGTGAATTTATTTGGTATTTTTCTCTATAACTTATTGGAATGTTTGGTTTGGAGCACTCCAGAGTTATGTAGTCTTGCGGTTCTGTGCAGTCTGTAAATAAGTAAATTTGTAGTAAATTCATTCATTTTAAATATCTGATTTCAATTATATATTTTTATGCCCCTAATGAAAGGATCCTCTCATTTGAAAACGAAATACCTGTAGTTCCTTTACAATTTATTTGGAGAGCTTTTCTATTTGAGTTTGATTTGAGCATAATTTGTCTTTCTATAAATTAATCTCTGCACGTTGTGCTTGAAAGTGATGGACATTTGGAATATGCCAGAGATTTGGGCTCATTATTAATGATAACCTGGCAATAGGTCCATTACCCAAGGCCATATTACCTGATAGTGAAGACAAAGTGTGGAAGAAGCTGTCCCTTCTATTTGGTAAGAACCTAGGTTTGGTGTCATCAAACTCTATGTCAGTCCATTGGTGCTGGTCTTACTAAGAGATCCTGTGCATCTTCGCACACAGTTTAGAGTAATATTCCAAATATATTCTAAATATTCAGTAGGTTTATATTACAATATACAGCCTGGATTTTTGGAATGTGTTAAAACCACATTCAAAATTTAACCCATCCCCCCCCCCCCCCCCCAAAAAAAACTCTTGGTTTTCCGCTGATTTTTCTGATTTTATAAGCCAGCCCAGTTTTCTGCTTCTCACAAGCCTGCTAGAAGAGACAAGAATTAAAGAGGGTTCCTCAGGTTCACAGTCTGTTGCCCAAGCGTATCTAACCTCTGCGTGCTGGGAGCGCCCACAGCTGAGGATTTTCCTATGTTTTGGCCCAAAGAAAGAGCCTTTTCACATCCGGTCTTAGTTCATTATTGCTTATAAATCAGAAACTGGGAGATTTGCATGGCCACAGAAAACTCATTTATATATAAATTTGAAAATAAATGATGTGGGGAAGGTGCTGTTAAATTCAGACTGAAACGTTTTTTTGCATCCTACACAGACGATACAGGTTTAATTCCCTTCACCCTGAATTTACGTGTTTGCCAAAACTCAGAAAAGCGTTGGTGCCACACAGCATGATGGGATGCATTCCGACGACCTCCCTGCGTGTGTCTAGGCTGTCTTGGATGATAGTACTAAGCAGTAGGTCTAACATATGAGAGGAAAATGAGGTTAGAGTATGATTCTTAAATATCAAAGGTTGAAGGTTTTAAGTGGTGGATGTGTATCCTTTTGGTGACCTTTGACCTCATTAGCTAGCTCACAGACAGCCACTGCCGTTCCCGGCCAGGAAGCCATTTTAAGTGTCTTGTTTTCAGTGGCAGGTGGCACATTTGAAGGGTGATTAGAGAATGAGCAGCAGATACTGATCTGCTTTGTTTGGTACATTGTTTTAATGTGGTCTTCACGCAAGACTGCTGCATAGAACAGTGATAAAAATGACCAAATCAACATAAATTCATTATTCATGTCTGTACCTTGCTTGGAAGTAGAGAAAATGAGGATGTTTAAAGAAAAAACAAAAAACTTTGAGGACGTTAACCAGAAAAAAAAATCATGGAGGTTTCTTGGGATATTATTTCATCCATTTAGATGCAAATTAGTGATGTTTTTTTTCTTTGTGTTAATGTGCATAAGTGGAGTGAAATGCACGGTGGGCCCAAAACGGACTCCTTCAGCTGGACGTGAAGTTAGCAGCCGGGCCTGTGCCGCATTCAGGCAGCTTACAGATTCTTACAGTGCTTCTGCTACATCGTACGGTTCCGTTCAGTTCATTGCTGTGAGTCTGACCATGACCGATTTGAGAAAAGCAGGGTGAAATCCCGACACCTTTTCAAAATCAGGGAGCAGTCTGAGAAGATCCAAATTAGTGTTTTTAAAGGGCTGTGCTGTGCACATTTGAGCTAGCGTTTTAATATCGCATATTTATATATCAGTATTTTGTACTGTCTGAGGAACTGCCTAGAAGTTCATCTTCATCTGAGGGGTAGTTTGCAGACCCTCCCTAATACGGCGAGTTGTTGATAGAGCACCATCGCGTTATTGAAACCGAGGGCTTTCCTTTGTCAAGCAGTGAAAAGGTCAGGGGACGAGGGCTGTGCGGAGACACGCGTAGGTGTGCATGTGCCTCATGCCCCGTGATGGGTTTCTGCAGACCTTCTCTCGGTATTATGCTGCAGTCAGACTCGCAAGAACAAACTGCTCATGATGATCTCCATTGCTGGTGAGAGAGACCCAAAAGAAAGACGTGCTTATGAGTTTAGTACTGCGCCAATCTCAGTCATCAGTCATTAATACTCATCAAAGCAGACTTAGCTTTAAAAAATATCTAACCTGTTTATCACCAAACTGGTCTGTGAATTGTGTCTTTCTGAGCATTAACGCCGTTTGAATAATATATCATCATTTCTCAGCAGGTCACTTCGGCTTAGTTTTAGTATTAATCTTAAATTGTAATATTAAAATAGCTTTTTATGTAAAATAGAGGGGCCCCTGCTTTGGAGAATCATCGCTCTTGTGGTATGAGATGGAAGCTTAGATGGTGGAAGAGAAATGCTCAGGAAATTCAAATGTATTCTGCTAAATATATAGTGCTGGCCTCTAGCAAAATGTAGAACAAATTGTGTGTGAGTCAAGATCAAGTCAGCCTCTGTTTTTTTAGGCAACTGATTTAAATGCTCGTTCCGTGATTGCTTGTGATTGCTGGTGATTAGCATATGTTGGTCCTACCTAAGTGTGCTGGAAAAATAAATCTTCATGCATCGCTATAAGTAGAGCGTGTTTCTTGGGGCTGATTTGGGCTAGCTTTTTTTCTCCCTTATTTTGTAATTGATTTTTGAGTTTAGCTACCGGTTACGCATCGGCTCCCGATATTCTGCCGATCTGCAGCTTTCCTCTATCAGACTCTTTGATAGATTCTGATGGCGGGACCACTGACCTCATGCTCTATTCCACAAGCTCCCTCTATCTCCCCAACTCGTCACGTCCAGCCATCGTCCATTTTCCTATTAAGCTTTCATTAAACGAGCTGGAAGAGAGACAGATCCATCTTAGCTCACCAGTTACCAATCGTATTGATATTATCAATGCATTCCATGTCATTAATGTTAGGAGCTTTGGAGCGGGGGGATCTTTTCAAACCTCTCGATCACCGTCAGCCCTCGATTAAGTGTTATCCGTTGTCAAGATGATCGTTTTATTGGAAATGGCTTCAGGTACTCTGCAAGCCATGGCGAAGTTGCAAAGACGTGTGTGTCCAAAGATCCTCCCTGTAGATCACCGTAATGATGGAGTGCAGTGGGGTATTACATGCTGTCTGGTACAATATGATGTAACATGGGGGGGGGGGGACTGCTAAAGTTTTGTTTAAAAAAATCACTGGCAGATTTATAAAGCTCCTGGCGCCTGCATTTTCCGTCTGAGCGATGACTTTTACTCTACTTTCAAAGAGATTCGACTTTATTGTCATTGCCCGAAGTACAGCTACTTGAAATGTACAACAAAGTGTAGTTTGGCGTCTAATCTGAAAGTGCGAAATCGTGCAGATGTGCTAGATGGAGCTTACAATATGTATAGTGTACATAGTGTGGCATAGATAGATAGATAGATAGATAGATAGATAGAGATACTTTATTTATCCAGCAGGAAATTTAGGATAAATAAATAATAATAATAATAATAATAATAATAAAAAATAATAATAATAGGATAAATAATGAGTGTGTGAATATTGTGTGAGAGAGTGAATACGTACAGTAACAGAAACACCAAGCCTTCGAGATGAAAGCTGTAGCTAAAATGGTAAAAAGAGAATAAGAAGTTTGCCCGGGGCGGAACCACTGCCACTGGACTACTGAAGACTGGAAGAAAGTCTTACGGACCGATCAATATCTAGTTCTTCACGCAGGGTGTTCGTACACCATTGAATTAACGAAAGGATGATTCCTTTTGACTTACATTGAGTGACTGGTGTTCTGAACCAAAATGGTTATCACAGCATGCATTACCCTCCAATCTGCGTCTGGTTGGTCGCGGGTTCATCCTACAGCACAGACAATGACCCAAAACATACCTCCGGGCTGTGTCAGAACGACATTAAGTAGTGTTACATATGCATGCAGAAGTGGAGCTGGCTCATGTTTCAGAGTTGCAGCGTGTCTTCCGTGCCTTATCGAAGGCTTCTGCTCCGGGCTTTATCTCTTTGCAGAAATGTGAAATCGAATGACAGCCTAATGTTATTGACCTAATTATGCCGCATGTGCATGCTAAGGAAATCCAGTTACGCTGGTACGCTCTTCTGCCAAGCGAGATAGCATTGGAGTTTTGTTGTGCGGGCAGCTCTATTATCAGGTTCGGTTATATACTGATGTTCCTCAGAAACATGTTCTTCAGGATTTTGACCTTTCATGCCATCACCTTTTCTGAGAGCCTTTCACCCTCTGTATGTTCAGAAAAAGCTTCCACTGTCGGAGCCAGAGAGTGTGTATCCTTGCAGGATACTCTACCTCAAAAAAGAACTGTAGCATCACGGGTGGGCAGGAGAGACAGGTGGCACAATGAATAGAGGCAGAGACAAGGTTTAAAAATGGAACAGTGCTCTTTATTGTCTTTAAAAAGACAATCATGATTGTTCACCTCGCTCTGCAACACGAGCTCCATCACAAAGCAGAGCTTTTGTTCCTTCGCAGCATGAACACACTCACGCCTTACCCATACACGCAGCAAGTCCTGCTCGCGGTTGGACTATTTTTACACTGACAGTTTTGCCGCAAAGCATGATGGGAAGTCAGGTGCTACGGGTTTTTCAGTCCTGCGTTTTGTGCCTGAAGTCTGAAGATGCTGTTAACTTTTGATTCATTTAGCTGGCAGAGAGATCAGTAGCGTGATTGTTTGCTGTGCAGGTTTGTGGTACAAAGGTAGGGTGTACATGCTGTTCTCTCTCGCTTATTTACATTCACTTCTTAACCGAACGTAGCGGTGTTTTCGCAAACCGGTCCTTCTGTTCATACCTGTCCTGAGATACTGGACCCATATTGCCTTAGGATCTGTTATAATTGTTTATTCGGTTTAGTGAAGGCTACCCCCCCACCACCACCATGCTTATGCAGGCCTGCCTTGAAGGCTGTACACGTTCTCCCTCTGCCAGCCCCGCGTTGGACTCGGCGTGTCACACGGGGCCTGTACATGACAAATAGCCCCATTTGTAGGGGGGCAGCATGTGTGTCACCCGGGGACCGCGATATCGTTCAGGTGCTCAGTGTGATTCCCGGTCCAGCGACTCCTCAAGGTACTCCTGCCAGCGTGAATCTGTAAGACAGAAGGGGGCCATTTGCACCCACTGCTGGAAATCCTCCAGTCATAATGACTTTTCATATTATTTCCCTAATATTTATTTTGTTTTGTTTTTTTTTCTGAAGCAATTCTGCCAGCCTGGTTTAATAAGCAGGGTATGATTGCGGGCTGCCTCCCCTGCTAAAGAGTTTTATCGGTAATATATGTGATCGAATTCAGTGTGTGCAGATTTGGCCTGGGAGTAATGGGTATTTCCTTATGAGCGTCATACGTTTGCATTTACGGTAACCAGTGACATGACACTGCACGGCAGTGGGCCACTCGCAGCCCATGATTGTTTATGCCTGTGTGATTTTAGCTTCTCTGCACTGATCTGACTTTAGCTGTTCTTTTTATTCTGATGCAAGGCAGCCACCTAACAGAAATGTTCTATCTGCAATTGTTCTTAAATGTTACCGTTTTATTTATCCACTGTCACTTTTATACCGTCAGACCTTTACCTGCAATTAACCCGCTCCGCAAAGTGGGATGATTTTTAATCCGCAAGTCGAGCTCAAGACACATTTTTTTTTAACTTAAAAAAATTATCAATTTAAACAGAGGAGTGTTAATTAACATGGAGCCCTGACTCACCTTAGCCTTAGTTTAAGAGAGGACCATGCGATGATGGTTCCACTGAATTCTGACCCAGAAATATGCACATTTTTGTTATATCTTTAACAACAGTGTATTTCGTGCCTTATCCCACTGTGATGAATAATCTTGACAGATTTTCATTTGTCCAATTGGTAGTGAAACAGATTTTGTTTCATTAGGAAGAAAAATCAGAAAAGCTGGCCAGACTTGAACTAAGATTAAATCACATGTATGATAAGGTAGTTACTATGGTATTGTATATAATTCACAGACTTTGAAGATTTGATGCAGTAATAGCAATGGGCTGTCATATCCTGTATCAAATCAGCCGTTAAACACAGCACATCTTAAACCCTTTGGTTTTAATATGTTAATATTTGATTTGGAAAAAATGACAGAAACCATCCCTTCATTAAACAAATTTTAGTCTATATTTTCATAACTAATCAGTATAATACAAAGCAAAGCGCTAAAACATTATGTCCATCCCCACGCAAATAACCTTGACTATCTAGTACAAACAGTACGTGTTTAGGTCCGGATCGATCAAACTTTATTTATACTGTCTTTATTTACATTTTTATGACATGCTCAGTGTTATTTTGCTTCATGTGGTGGTGGTCACAGTGTTTTGCCTCATCTGTCTATTTAAGGCTTCTCTTCTTTGAACTACTACTGTCAAACAAACATTTAATTCCCGACAGTATTGTGGAAAATGCACAGATAGAGCCCTTAGGTGAAGGCCGTGTATTTTTGAGTTGGTCACCTTTGAAATTCTTAGCTAGCTGCACAGCATACTCAGGGCTTGTCGTTTTCAAAAATGTTCTGCTTTTTGATGTTTGGGTTAGTGAATTCAGTCAAAACCATTTTAATTTTGAAACCATATCTAAAATTAAAACAGCTATGACCTGCCTTATGCTAGCTTTACACCAAATGGCTATTCGATTTGTGGCAGACAAATTTCCAGTGTCAGAATAAGATTGTGAAAGTTTCGCTGGAGTTGTGGCACTCTCCTGCCATCCCGATCGTTGGGTGTCATTTGGTCAGGGTAGTCTTTTTCTGCTCTTGATGTTCCAGTAAAATCAACCCCGCAATTTTCATGCAAATTGTGACCCTGGAAGATCCCCAGTCTTTACCCAGCTGTTGTGATTTTTCTTCCTAATAAAACAGATTTTCTCAGATGTTCTCCATTTGCATGTTCTCCCCATGTCATTCTGGGGTTTCCTCGGGGTACTCCGGTTTCCCCCCACAGTCCAGAAACAGGCAAGGCTTAATTGGCTGTCGGTTTGAATGGTATGCGAGTGTGCCCTATGACGGGCAGGCTCTCCATCCTGGGTGTGGCCCCTGTCCTGCGCTCACAGGCTCCCAACCCCCACGACCCAGAATAGGATAAGCGGTTACAGAAAGTGGATGGATGGATGGATGGATGGATAGGTGGATGGATGGATGGGTGGATGGATGGATGGATGGATGGGTGGGTTGACATAAGATGAAGACTGAAGTAATTTGCTATCATTCCAGTGCAAACCAGTGGCACCCAAGAATGTTATCGCTGGCGGCCGGACAGTTTTTACCGATAGTTCATATTTTGGAAGGAAGCTTCAGTTTGGCTTTCTGCTGTCTTAATGCAAACGCGATGCCCGAGAGGGACATGAGCTACTCTGTCAGGCAGGTCATAAAACTGTTTGCGTTAAGTTCTGTCTCGCAATAGTTTGTCTTTATTTGAGTATAATCATGCAATGGAATGCAAAGCCAGGACATAGGTTTGTGATTCTCGTTTATCTGTGAATTAAAGTCCCGTCGGAAAAGCTGCCGCTACTAATGCCGTCGCCAGGAAACCGAAGACGGAAAGAACGATAAACACGAATAAAACCAGCAGAATATTTTCTGCATACTACATTGATATCAGCATTGTTTTTTTGCCCAAAATACTAAGTAAGCATGAATGCTGCGCTAAACTTTCTGCTGATATTCAATCAGCCTGTGTTATAATTGGTTGACAACATTAATGCAATAACTAGGTCTCCTACCATTCCAGATCCTGCCTAGAGAGGTCCAATTACAATTCCCGTGAATTCTTTCCATTCAATGGGAATATCCAGGCAGCCTCTGCACTGCGGCTCTGGTATTATTTGCGAGTTCCCAGACTGGACTGACCCTTCCAGTGTTAATTCCTGGATTTATTTAAAGAATACAAAATGAAAAGTATCGTTAATATGTCTGTGCAGCCAGGCTAAGATCCTGAGAAACGGAGTAGGTCACACAGGTACAGACTAAAGGGAAAACTTGATCTTAATTATCAACATCCAGTTCAGCTTGGGTCCTCTAGGCCTACTTATCCGTAGTACCTATCCCAGGAAGCATAGAACACAAGAGTGGGGACACCTTAGATGGGATGCCAGTCCAGAATATTGTGCGACACTGAACTTTTTAAATAAGATTGTTTTCACAAAGTTCAGTTACTGCCCCACAAAGAAAAAAAAATGAAAGAATGCATCTTAAATTATGATTCTTAAGTGCAAGAAAGACTATGGTCAACATTTAATTGGCTCCTGATATTCCGTTACATCTCTAGGTTTGTCCATTACGCAGAAGAATCCTCTCCCTGGGAGACTCTGAGTGTGGTGGCCTTAATGGAGTCTGCACGATCTGTTGGTGCATAGATTTTACGCCAGAGCCAATCTCCAGTAGTCTGTGCAGACTGCCCTCGAAACCAATTTCACGAGACACTGCCTCTCACATATAAATTAGAGATGTTATCGTTTTGATAATTAAAATGGCGGAAGAAATTTGTATGGAGAAATTTCCATTTCAATTGGCAGTTTGGGAAATCTGTGAAGGAGTTTAAGTAGACAAAATCTAAGCAAGAGAAAAGCTGTAAGCAGATCTAAATGCACAATTGTAATTGCTATTGTAATTAGTCTAATGATTGTGTACGCCATGGCCCTCCCATGGATAGGTGTAATGTAAAATGGTTTGGATAATTACTAATAATCTATGTTTAGTAAAACACTGTAGCTAATATACAAATGTGTGGCATTTCCAGGTTATAATCTTAGATTTTATCGTGTAATTGCAAATGAACTCAATGTAAACTTGTAAATATTGAAGCAGTGTTACAAAAGCCAGGCATACTTGCTTTTAGTTTAAATTCTTGCTCCATGGCATGCAAAGATACAGCCTACCCAAAGAGAAATATGAAACAGAACCTTAATAAAAGGGAACTGGGCATATCGCAGATACTTTTTCGTGCTCCAGGAGAAATTCCTTTAGTACTCTGCTAGAAGGAAGTCCTACATGTCTTTGCTCATCTGGAGACTCTGGCAACAGGCCGTGGGTGAAGCTGGCGAAGCGCCAAATCTTGCATTCATTTATCAAAGAAGGGAAAGAAATTGCAGGGACTCCAATGCATTAAAAATGAACGCAAGCAATTTAAATATAGTTAAGTGTATACACTTGTTATATAAACCTTTGAATCATCATTTGATGAACTGCAATGTTTGCGCAATAAATAAAGTCTGAATAATGATTGGTTGATGGGTTCCAAATAAAAGAACAAACATTGCTTACGTAATTATAGCTGGGGGAGGGGGGGGGGTCAGACTAGCAAGCTGTTAAAATGCTGTTCAGAAGTAATGTTTTTAAAGTATATTAAAATGAGCAAAATGAGTGGCTGATCCATATTCCAGAATAATTACAAACATGTTCACCGCTCATCGAGAAAACTGTAAAATGGAAAATGTACATGACTTTGTGAGAAACAAGAATATAGAAATGACTACTTTTTGAGGTCTGAGCTGCAAAAATGTTTTACAGACAGGGAGGGTCGAGCCAGGACGTGGATTTTTATGCTCCTTACCACCAGCTCCCCATTGAGCAAACCATTTTTTGAGCTATACATTAGTGCGAGAACACAGGTGGGCGTTCAAAAGTTGCTAATTTGACTAATTACAACTGCTTAACAGGTGTGAATGCATTAACCACAGCGTAAAAGTGGCAGTGTGGGTCATCGTCCTCAGCCAGCAGATCCGGAATTTTTCTGCCATTGGACGTCGTTGGAAAATGATTTACTTGTTCAGGCCTGAAGCAGCTACTTGGAAAAATAACATATTCAGACCTCTCCTGTTACAGCTGCGGGCTACTCCGCGTGTGATAGTGCTAATGGCCGCCTTTACTCATGCAGACAGGACCATATGGACACTATGTCTGTTACAGCCCTGCCATGGACTTTTACTTTGATATGGGAGTACAGACTAACTGCGATACTTGGGGTCACAGACACCGTAATGTAACTGTAAGCAGGACCAAGCAAGGGAATGGTGTCTGTCTCGGGACTTTTGACAGTGTAACACTTTAGGTCGATAGCAGATATACAAAAAGGTAAAGTGTAAAAGATAGGTGGTATTGTAGATTATCTCCCGAGATGGAAACAGTTACAAAACCTGCTTCTGTGGTAACCCTGTACAAATGGCCCATTATTCCTGTTTACAACCTTGGTGTTTGTAAAATTGCTTGCTTTGGATATATGCAATTAACACAATTACTCTTATCAATAATAAAAATTTACTGTGAAACATTCATAGTATGTGTTTAGAGCTTAGCAATTTGGTATAAAATAAACCTACATAAAAAATAAACCTGTTTTTTTTCATGCTTCATCTGATTTTTTTAAGTGTATTTTTTACATTAAATGTAGTAGATTCTGGGTTAAATAAATAAGTAGTGCTTAATATACACAAATATGAAATCATCTCTGTTCATGTGAGTGTACACATGTGTGTGCCCGTCTGTTCGTGTGAGCGTACACATGTGTGTGTGCCCGTCTGTGCGTGAGCGAGTGCATGTGTGCCCTGCGATAGACTGGCATCCTATCCAGGGAGTCCCTCTGCCTTGTGCCCAGTGCTTCCTCAGAGAGGTTCCAGGCTCCTGGTGCCGTGGCAGTAATTATGGAAAATGAATGGATGGTCTTTCACAATGCTCCCAACACACTCCATAATTGATATCTGATACACTTGTATACAGTCGCACCTGCAGTCCTTAATTAGGATTGATTTCCCTTAAAACCTGCAAAGTGCATGCAGGTAATATCGTTCTTTGTTATTTTGTGTGCTGATTTTGTGACCAACTAGCATGAACCAGTTTTAAAGCGGCATCAGTTGGCATATCAGCATTTCCTTGTGAGATCAGTGAGCACTTGCAGGGCGGGGAGGCCGGCGACCCTCGGATGTTTGGGGAGGGATTGAGCTTTAATATCACT
Organism: Petrocephalus zakoni; assembly: GCA_026774425.1. Classification (NCBI taxonomy): domain Eukaryota; kingdom Metazoa; phylum Chordata; class Actinopteri; order Osteoglossiformes; family Mormyridae; genus Petrocephalus; species Petrocephalus zakoni. Next base: position 9,164,559 of record JAODKN010000039.1, on the reverse strand, counting down.
CAGGAAAGCCAAACCGTTTTTCACAACCTGGATCTTAAGTCCATGCAGTAAGTCCATTAAGTCCGTACAGTGTCTCAGTTAATGAGTTGTCACTGCACATATCTAAGTCAGAGTTAGAAACAACAGCAGTAATTAGTGCTTATTTAATTCCATCGTTGTCTTGTAACTTGTAGTCTGTTGCTAAACTTGTAGGAGAGGCTCTGTTGCTGCTCTAATTGCGTATGTTTAAAAAAACAAGCTATATCCAAGCTATATGTAAAAACAGATGGTATAATAATAATTAGTTCTACCCGGATTAATTAAATTGGGAAAACATGAGCGAAAGAGTTGGCCACACAAAACCATCTGAGCTGATTCGAAGGCGGTCAGTTGAATGTGCGCTTCTCTCAGCACACCAAGCCCCTGTCCCGGCTCAGCCCTCGACAAACCTCCAGTGGGAAGCTGGACGGGGTCGAGCAAGTGAAGAGCAGCAGGGGCTATGCGGAACAAGGGAGCTTCCCGGATGGCATTTGTAGCCATCTGTCATCAGTGAAGTTAATTTGCATTTTACAGTTCAGTTTGATGTCTCTGCTGATAACCGTGAGGGTTGCTTCTTTTGGAAGTTCAGTCAAGCAGGATGTGATGAGTTTTTAATTCTATCTCTCATGTGCTGCATTTTTTTTTTCAATGCTTAGACTTTCAACCTGAACTCTAAAGACAACAAGACAACACAGACAGTGCAAAAACAATACAGACAGTGCAAAAACAATACACACAGTGCAAAAACAATACAGACAATGCAATGCAATACAAGACAGTGTAAAACAAAACACACAAAAACAACACAGACAGTGCAAAAACAATACAGACAATGCAATGCAATACAAGACAGTGTAAAACAAGTCAGACAGTATAAAACAATACAAGACAGTGTAAAACAAAATATTGTTTCAGTATGCAATACTTGCCTTTTCTCTCCTTTCAGAGTAAAATGTACAGGTGCAGCTTAATCTTGGATGAGAAACACGGTCAATTTTGATTTATTTCCATGCAGGATCAATCAAGCATGTCATTTTCTTGTTCATATTGTTTTTATATGAGGGCCAGTGAGTGCTGAAGAAAATTAAAGAGTCACCTTGCATGTCTCTTGATGTCCCACTGAGGTTGACTTCTGTGTGGTTAATTTAAAAACCCAGAGGAAGCAGGGTTGGGTTACACAGTGACACCAGAATGCTAGGCCTTCAGAACAGGCAGAAGTTGTTTGTAAGACAACAATCTTTCTCTTTAGTGCAGTTGTGTGCGTGTGTGTGTCGGGGCGGGGGAGTCTGTATTTCTAGATTGCTAAACAAGGCAAATTTAAAGTTATTCAGTTTTCACCCACAAATAACAAAGTTCCAGGACAGTTTTTTCCCGCGTAATTTTTGTCCTTTATTCTCCTTGAAATGACACTTTATAGTCAGCAAGTGGCAAGCCTATAGCTTGTGCAGTGCTCTTGGTAAATAATACCCCAAGACCCAATGTAATAAGTATTGGCCTTTGATGTCTCAAAGATTTACTGTGGTGAGGAGTTGTGTGGACTGGCATTCAAGATACCTTTCACAGATATGTAAATATCATGGCCAGGCATGGAATCATGCAGTTCTCTGGCCAAGTACCCAGACATTCTGGAGGAAATATTTCCCATGATTCCATGCTGAGGAGACACACGATGATCAAATGAGTAATCAGATCTGCATTGTTTACTTGCTTAGTTTTTATTGTTTACATTTTACCCCATCATAGGAGGATATTGGATGCAGGAGGAGTAAATAAATGTGTGTGATCATTTGCAGACACTATTTTCTAGTTCTGCAGCAGTTAGTCTGCTTTGTAGGGTCTTTGGGCTCAGCCTTAGAGACAAGTTGGGGAGCACAGATATTCAGGAGGAGCTCAAAGTAGAGCCGCTGCTCCTTCACATTGAAAGGAGTCTGTTGAGGTGGTTCAGGCATCTATCAAGGATGCCTCCTGTACTCCTCCCTGGGGAGACCCAGGACATGTTGGAGACATGAGCTAGAGGAGGTGGCTGGGGACCACCTTGGTATTCCCCAGAGGAGGTGGTGGTGGCTGGGGAATGCCTTGGTATTCCCCTGGAGGAGCTAGAGGAGGTGGCTGGGGAACGCCTTGGTATTCCCCTGGAGGAGCTAGAGGAGGTGGCTGGGGAGAGGGAGGTCTGGACATCACAGCTCCAACTGCTGCCCCTGCTACCTGGACCCAGATAAGGGGAAAATGGATGGATGGATATAGTGATTACAGCTGGCACATTTTCATTTAAAACGTAGATTTTATCCCCATAAAAAGTGTGCCAGTGATGCTGTGTCGCTGATGCCCTTCCAGAGAGAAGGTCAGATCTTTATGTCCTGAGCCATAATCAGAGTTAACAGGGTGTTTTTTTTTACAGGGCGTTCACAAAACATGCAAAGTGGTCCCATTAAAAGGTTTGGGTCATTTGTTTACAGCAATCTCAGTACCCTGTTGGCACTAGCATATACGTTACGCCTTCTGACAAAGAGAAGGACATAAGCATGCTCTTAGCACTCTGAGCATGTGCAGATATCGCCATGTGAGGACCCGGCAAAGGTTAAGGTCCTGTTCTACATTTACCCTGATTTTAATACCCAGCCGTGGTTTATTTGTCATGATTTTAACAAATGGTAGGTAAGCTACGTTTGCACAGGGTTTGATTGACTAATACCCAATTGACTTTGAATTTAAAATGCTTTTAAGGTTACATAAAAAAGCGTATTAAGTACTTAATTACATCTTTGAGTTGTATGCATATTGCCGGTAATGCATCATGGTCGGAACGAGATGACCACTTGTGTTATTTATTTACAAGCTTAGCTGGGTTGGGAGACCTGTCCGAGTCTATAATCATTTTTGGGTGAAATACAGCAGAAAATCTGTGTCCTTGCTGCCTTTCCTCCTCATGTGTCCAAAAGAAGCCCCTGCATATGACTGCATTAGAGTAGAGATGTCACAAGTGAGTACATTAACTCCAGCCCAGTCACACGCTACCCTCTGCCCTATTTTCCACTTCAGTCCAATCAATGTATTTCTGAGAGAAATAGTCTGTTTCGCCATCGCTGTGAACGTCGGCCTGGGCTTTTAGCAGCGAGCTCGGAATCCCAGGCTTACCGTCCCACGCGAGGCGCTGCGGCCGAGAGGATGAGTCACGTTCTGGTTCTGCGGGAAGTAATTAAGGGGCTGGAAACGGCGGCAGCGCTGGCCTCTGAGGCGCGGGGCTCGGGTGCGAGAGGCGTGAGGGGAGCAGGCGCAGGCCAGAGATGCTGAAGGGCAAATGGACGGTGCCGTCAGCCAGCGCTGGAGCTGGTAGTACTGGTCCTGACATTCAGAGCCGGTTGCTTGGCATGAGGTGGCCAGGAGGCGGAGCAGAAGCATCACCCAGTGATAGTCACGCTGATGTTCTGAACTCCTTCAGTGTAGAATCCATCCATCCATCAATATTCTAATTGCTTATCTGGGTCAGGGTCATGGAAGTTTAGTAATCATTATGTCTTTATCTTGTACTATATCTTTGGAAAACCTGGTTCCAGGAAGTCTAAAATTAAACTAGGCAGCAAACAAACACCGTGCTTGGAAATGTCTTTTGTGTCATGCATAACAAATATCAAAGCTGCCCCATTTAGGGGAACAAAGAGCCAATCAAAATGTGTTGAATTTCTCATTTTGGTAGAAGCAACTGCTGTTTTCATGATAGGTTACGAGCACCAGTGCAATCACCACACGCCGGTCTGCGCACAGGAAGTACTGTATTAGGAAGACGCGGCTGAAGTGTCGCTGCGTATTCTTTCTTCTGGAACAAAAAAAACAGAACGATTTAATTGTTTTCTGATTTTCTGCTCCTCTAGTACAGGCCTTCATAATTGTTTTGTTTTCATTTTATACATCAAAATAATGTGCTTTGTAACTGTGATGTGAGGACTAGCCTAGGATAAGGTCACGTGACTCGTTGAATGCTCATGCAAGACGTGCCAAATACCGCAATGCGTAACTCAAACCTACTTGCTGAACTCTCCCGTAGCTGTATTCTTTGTGTTTTTTTCTACCCAGTGTAATATCCAAGTTTAAAATAAGCCAGGATCCAGATTTAAGTCCCTTTACACTGGCCAAGTAAAAGCTTCAGTGCCTCTTTTTTATATGAACCTATTTTTTTATCTTCATTATTTTATGAAGCATTTTCATGTCACGCCCTGCCTTTCTTCCCCTCCCGTTTTCTCCCCAGTGTGGCTCTAGGGAGCTACACCTGTTCTGTGTTAGTCTTACCTCTCGTTCTGGCCTTCATGTTAACTCACCCCAGCTGCCTTTTGTTGTGATCCTTATAAATGCCTTCCGGTCCTGTTCTCCCCAGTCCAATCATTGAAGTCATGGTGTCTACCCTGCTTTGATTCTAATAAAACCCAGTTTTGTTTGCCCCAACTCCTGCTCCCGCGTCCTCCATCCCGTGGATTGTGACAGTTCTCAGACCACGCAGACTGAGTCACATGGCGCACATGCATTCACTGGGCACTGCAGGGTATTTTTGATTTAACTGACACCATCACAAGGCTTGCGGGCTGTGAATTAATGTGCCTGCTAATTACCCGCTCGTTCTGCAAATGCATTTTCAATAGGAGTCGTCGCATGCCTCGAAGCTGCAATTTAAATCTATAGACATACAGCAGAGTGTTGCTCAAGCATTTCACTGTGCCAGCCTCATAGGCTCTGCTGGACCAGATATTTCGAACCTGCGATTACCTTGAAGAAACCTGGAGTTATGACGCTCATCAATGAGCCTTTAACCTGCAGAACATGCGCAACAAGTGATATATACTGTAGGTAGGGGTGGCGCAGTGGTTAGTACTGTTGTCTCACACCTCTAGGACCAGGATTTAAGTCTCTCCTATGGCTCCTGGTGTGTTGAGTTTGCATGTTCTCCCAGTGTTCTCGGGGTTTCCTCTGGGTAGTCTGGCTTCCCTCCTATGTGTCCAAAAACACGAGGGGACTTGGTGCTATCAGTTTGTCACTATGTGTAAACGTCTGCATTAATGTTTTGTGCTTGCCTTGTGCCCATATCTTCTAAGATAGGCTGCAGCCCCCCCCGTGTCACTGCATAGGAGAAGGGGGTACAGAAAAGAGAGGCATGTGTTTCTCAGACCCCAAGATTGTCCACGTTTTCCCTGGAGGTTGGGAGGGAGCACAAATGTGGGCTGTCTGGGGCTCCCTGAAGACTGGTTTGAGAAACAGTGGCTTAGAGGGATACAGAACCCAGCCAGCGGTGACGTGGTGTCGGAATTTTGTGGAAGCTCTGTATTATTTTTCTAGTTGTTGCCTTAGTTTCCTTTAACAGCTATACTTCTTAACTGACAGGTCATTGTTGGTTTCAGTCTTATTAGAAGTGAAGTCACCATCGGGCCCCTGAGTAAGACCCTTAGCTGATGGCCCTGCTTTCTAATGCTGCACTGTGTGTCGCTTTGGACAGAAGCACATGCGAAATATTTGAATGTAATGCATGTACTTGGCAAACTATATGTCCTCCAGTTGGTTACGAATAAATGAACAGGTAGATGTTAATTCTGATTCCACTCGTAATTAGATATTCTACTGACACCTCTCCAGGATAAACCATTACTTTCTAAAATTAAGTTTATTCTTTGAAAAGTAAATAATCTTTGCTGATGTGTCAAATCATTTGCATTTTCGAAAAAGGGTCCTTCTTGGAAAAGGAAAATCGGTATGTGAAGGGGGATGAATATGTTTCTGAATTTAGCGCAAGTTGAAGTTTTCTCGCTTTAAGTGAGACGAATGGTTCTTTCATGGTATTTTTCAGTCTCTCCTTCAGGCTATATTACCAGTTATGGAAGCTGACTGCTGGTTATGTGAATGGCCACCCATTATGTAATACACTTGGACTCTTTTTTTCAAGCGGTGAAATCTGCCCGAATGGTCTACAATTGTTTAACAAGGAAACTGTCATAAATCCAGCGAATGTTCACTTACGTAAAAACCATGCGTTCATTTTAAAAAGGCTATTTTGGAGCATTCCTTTTGGTGGTTCTTACTTTGCTCATGCAGGGCAATAGTCGCTGAAAATTACATTGTGGCATGTGTGTGTTTAAAACTCAAGATATTAAGTTAGCACATATCTTATTAGACAAAATTTGATAATAATGCTGAAACTATATAATGTTTATTATAAACACCATATCAGTGGTCTCTAACCTTTTTTACAGTGAGCGCTGCTTTTACAAAGAAAATTGTCTGGGGAGCTACCAAGATTTTGCCCCGGGGGGGCTTAATGTATTTTGTCGACCAGGGGTGATAATCTGATTGTCATTTTTTTGTTTCTCCTCTTTCTGCTCATCTTTTATCAGGTATGGAAGCGTTCAGGAGCCTGGTTTTACAAATCACTGCCCAAGTATGTGTGCCCCAGCGAGGAACCGATGCGGGGGCCGGGAGGCGGGCCGTGCGGTGCTGAGAGGGGGCGGCTGGCGGTGTCTGCCGCCCCCGGACGCGCGTACGGCTGGGCACACGGTAAAGGTCAGTCACACCGCGTGTGCGCTTTCAGGCAGGGACAAAGACACACTTGGCTGCTTGTACAGTGCACTACCAAAATATTGCTTTCTGTTTGACCAGAGCGCATAAACCTCAAACTTACTGAGGGCTAAGAGTCTACCATGTGGTGCTCTGTGTTTCGGGTATTTCTTATGGCTGAGCCATATGAAACAATGTTAAAAATGTATTATGCTTAATATTCATAGCTAGATATATAGTGGTAGGTATGCAATAATATCAGTATTCACATGCCTAGGCTAACCTCCAAGATTTGGGGGCTTCAGTCTGGCCCTTGTGTGTGTGTGTCTTTGAAGTCTGCTTGTTTCTCTGCTCTATGTGGGTTTCCTCTGACACTCCACAGACATATAGCTAGGCCAATTGGCATTTCTGCGTATAGTCTGTGATTGGTTATTGTGTGTGTTTGTGCCCTGTAATGGACTGACATCCTCTCCAGCCAACTTAGGGCTGTGTAATACCCCCCCACAGTGCTGAACAAGTGGTTGGAAGATGGATGAGAATTAGCAGGAACATATTAACTTGCCTCTAGAAAATAATATAGAGCCAAAATTAATAGTGGACTTTTACATCCACTAAAAACAACCGGCGAGCATATGTGCAAACACCGCCCTAGCAGAAGCAGGGCAGAGAGCCTGCAAGCCCAGCGATACGAGAGCACGGTGGTGCAGCGAGCTGATCCGCCACGTCTCATCACACGCAACAGGCCGTCACGAGTGACTTACTGCTGCAGCATTTTTCTGGGCATCGAACTGTCTGTCTGTCAGTTAATCGTCGAAGGTAACTGAAATGCAGAGGTTGTACATGTCTGTGCGTAGCCGGCCTTATGGCGCACGCTTTGAAGGGACTACAGGTAATAGATATTTCAAACGCAAGGAGAGACGGAGAGATAGATTTCTGACATTTCGTTTAACTGACTGCAGCCAGATCTGGCTGATCGCTAAATTTTAGACACTTTTTCGTGACACTGTCAAATAGTTAAGAAGAAGCTGGCAGTTAAATGCCCAGTCTTTCAGTCCCTTTAGCTGCATGTATTTTGTTTTATTGATTCACTCACACTGCTGGTTTGTAGCTGAATGTCTGACATTCCTCCTTGGCATTCTGACATCACGGGCAGGTCACATATGCGCAAACCGAATCGCATATACCCTTTAGGTATGCATTTTCTGTGTCAGCTAACAGAGCCATAAATGGAGATCCAGTCCTTACAACCTAATAGAGGCTTTTCCCCAGAGCCTAATTAACACTGGGCCCTCTGATGTACTATAGCTGTCCGATAATTTATATCTAATGGATTTATAACCTATAAATAACAGAAAACGAATGTGCTATGTTAAAAATGAGCAGCAGGGGATTTAAACAAGGTCAAATTCTCAAATATATCAAATTTACTACTAGGCAAACAGCTTATATTGATTTGGAAATTGCGGATAACTGGAAAGGCTGATCAAAATGAATCATTTGTCTGAATTAATATCCGGCCAAAATCCATGCTTGCTTGTCACCAAATGCTCGTGATGGCACATTTTAGGACTTGGTTAGTAGTTTTAATATGCCATATAAGGAAATACATTCTGGTTAGAAGATACGGGGAGATACAGAATGTAGGTTGAGTACAATTCACTCTTAATTTAGGAAACCCTTTTTTATTTTTGATAGAATCAATATACAATAACAAAGATGTCACCCGAAACTTTATACTTGTGAAGTTTTCTCCTGTCTTTATAAGTCATAATAAAGAATAAATACAGCATGGCGATAACACTGACCTCCTCTTACAGTATGTGCTTCCAAAAGAACGAGAGGCTGGAACCAGTTTGTCAATCTGAAAGGAAACATTTTATGTGGCGTGACGTATCCCTGTGTCTCCCTAGGCTTGGAGTACCAGCATTGTCGTTTACACTTTCTTTATGCTTGTTAAATACATATGAGCGGCCAATTAATATCATTTTCGAGATGTATTTTTGGGGGTTTTTTTTGTAACAATTGATGCAGTCAGCACACTTTGTAGACATCCCATATAGAGCGAGTAGTGGCCTCATTGGCTAATAACTGACTGTAACTTTCAAATTCTTTTAAATTGTTTTTTTAACACTGACTGTTTAAAGATTGGGCTGCTGTTATGATTTTTTTGCTGACATTTTTCTAACAGAAGTGTAAAATGGCCCCCCGTTTCCGGTGCTTATCCACATGAAACAGAATGTGAATCTGCTCAGTAATCGCAGTAACAGCAGAGCTTGTCCATTGCAGGTCACCCCAGCAAATTTCAGGGTCACTTAGGGCACTCAGATATGTAGCGGCGTACTACCGGTGACATTTAGCGACTGCAATCCACAACACCCCCCCCCGCTGCCCGTCCTATCATGGCCGAGACCTCAGTTCATTTACGCGCATTAGAAATATGAGCGGCAGCATGTAGATTGAAAAGTGCGTTTCCCACGTCGCCACTTGCGCCGTGTGTGTTTTTCAGTGGCGCGGGTGACTCATGGCTAGCCAATGGGAGCTCAGCACCGGCGTGGGCCAATCAGTCGTGCCTCACGTGGTCCACGCTTTTCCCAGTGTGGGTTAGCAAACGGTTCCGGAAAGACAGGCTGCTGAGCGCAATCAGAGCAAGTGCGCGCTGCCAAATGGTACTCCAAGTCGGGATCAAAACATATTTCAGTTCTTTTGGGCAGAAAGCAATTTTTTGCCGGCACAGAACATCAAGTCTGTACAAGAGAGTGGTGGACAGAGGCAGATCCAAATCAGAATCTTTCACAAATTACTCCCTTACATGCTGTTTATTCCGAACAGCTATGAATAATACTGTACCAGTTACTAATCTGCTCCAGCCTTTGCTAGTGGCGAGTCCATATCAAGCCAAGCATCTAAATAATAGTGGCCTATTGTTAACTATATTCTCACAGCTCAGTTGCAATTTAATGGGTGTCTCACAGATAGATAAAACTCTGCTTCATAACCAATGGCATAGGAGAGAGTTTTATACTGGGGGGGGGGTGGTGGTAACTAGAATATACAAAGGTCTGTATAGCCGGAATTGGGGCAAACAAAATGAGCCTTTATTAAGCTCAGGGAAGCTAACGGGGAAAATCAAAGGGGCCGTGCAGGGCCCAAACACTGATGCTTAGGGCTGGGAGAACCATGCAAACACAGGGACCCACATCAATGACTGGACTAGGGAGCACAGGACTGGGAGGCACATTTGTACGGGGTTAACGAGCGGGCAAACAGGTGGCAGCTGGAGGGATCCACGCGAGGGCTGTAACGAGAGGAAAGACAAACAGGTGACAGGTGTGGCTCATCAGCCACCCTGGGGAGGGACTGGGGGGGCAGGAAGGGGGAAACATTATAACAACACTCATTTTTTTTTACCAGGAATGAATCACACCCTCACCGTTTTTGTTTCTTGAAATGAAACAAAAATCGTAGATTTGTTCCTTGTATGAAAATGTACTTGCATGAAAGACTTGAGTGCAGACTGCATGGGTGCGGAGGGCCGGATTACTGCACAGGCTCTAGCCTAGGGGCCCGGTAAATATCAGGGCCCCGCCTGAGTGTCCGTGCTGATGATCGCCGAGGGCCCCCAGATAAGGCAATCCGCCCCATGGCAGTGTGCCTGAGAAGCCCCAGAACACTGAAAACTTTTTATACTCCAAGCTTTTAACTGTATGCAGCAATACAACAGGACAAGTCTACTACTGATATGTAAGCTTTAATATTTAATGAAACATCCTGACACCGCTGTACTGGATGGATAGATGGATGGATGGATTTCATGAAGTGGTTTTATAACAGGCCCAATTTTAGGCCTTTAATGATGAGCTTCTTTTGTGGTTTTTCAGAACCTTCTGCCTCAGTAGCGTAATTCAGCAAAGCAGGAATATTTAACCATCTGTTCCATAGTGGTTCACTGAAGTGTTGGATGCAGAAAGGAAATGGTCAACAGATTTTTTCTTTAGGAACATTATATAAGTGTCCACATATATGTAATTACAAGAAATTTGAAAATAATCCAGTCTTTGAATTCAAGCTAACTATGTGTAAATATAAAGTAATTTAAGTGCCATTTTTGCACTGTGATTGTGCATAGCTGAGTCTTGGGCCAGCAAGTTAATGAACTGACCTCCTTAGCTGTTCCTCTTTGGAATAAAACCTGGCAGGCTGTCAAGGAGAATGTGAATCTGTGCTGCTCTCTTGTTTCATGAGATCGGTTTACCGCAGTATTTTTAACATTCTGAAAAATGCCATCTTAACTATTCAGTGGATACACACTTAGATTTTTTACAGGCAAAGATATTTGCATTCTATTATTACATATGATGTTTCCAAACACACCGCTCAGGCTGATTTTGGCCTTCTAAATTAACCCTCAGTTTCTAGTTTTGGCTATTGAGTTATTCAGTCAGGTGTGCGTGACTGACGTGGAGTACAGATTGGAAGGTCAGTGGAGAATCCGACATTGTCAGATTTCGCTCTGTGAATAGCTATAACCATGATACTGCAGTCTTTACATCTGTTTCTGAATAATAGTACTTTACTGCTTTGTATTTCAATAGAATCTTCATTGTAGATATACAGTACTCACAGGAAGTCTTGGGACATTTTCTTAATTCTTTCTTAATTGGTTTAATAACAAAAGGATTTCTTTTTATCAAGTGCACTACTGCATGTAGTTGATTTCATTATTACTGTATAATAATTATTATTATGTACCGTATTAGTAGTTTTTGCACTTACCTACGAATTGAGCTTAAAGACAGACTTAGGGAACAGGTTTCATTCAGTAGCTGGGCCACTGTACTTTCTGTGATTCTTTGTTAATATGCATTTCATCTTACTTGCGGATATCGATTTTCTACAGGTGCTCGATGGTCATGTGGTGATCTGGTAACTGAAACCCATTTGATTTTGTTGCCAAGTGCATTAAAATTCAGACTCAAGTAGTTTTGCTTAATAAGCATTAAGCAATAAGATCCCCAGAGATGCTAACCTTTGCCTGGATGTAGTGTAGGAAGGAAAACAGCAGTGATTGTTCTCTGTTTGTTTTTTTTTTTATTGAACCTCACAAAGCTAAAATATCTGAATATTGTGTTCTGCTCTTTCAAATTAGTGCGAGTTCTGGGTCAGGATTGGCAGCGGGCCGGTTTGTTTACACTCCACAATAGGCTAGGCCAGAGCTGATCTATGAATTCTTTTTTGCGTTTGTGTTTATTCCTATTTCCTGTCCATGCCCACACATTTCCTGATGTGATGTGGGGGGGGGGTTCAGCATTCTGATCACACTGTAGTCCTTCTCCCCTCCCAGCCCACCATGTCCCCTAAATAAGGGCGCACCCATCCAGCCGTGGTGGGGCCCCCCGATGGCTCCAGTCGCTGTCAAGCAGGGCCGCCAGAGGCGAAATCTAATCTGCTGCTTTTATTTGAAGGCACTGCATATCGTATGGAGGGTGACAAAGTCTGGTTGATCTGTAAGATTACAGCTGGGGCCGTTTCTATGACATACACTCCATGACCCGCTGTACTTGCTGAAAGTCTTTCACCTGATGTGACAGGCTTTCAGGCAAAGTGGCCCCCCGCCCCCCCATCCTGGTCCCTGCCCCAGGTCCATGGGGACTCGTGAAACTGACAGTGTGACATTAATAACAGTTAGAACAGGTAGCAGTAATGAAACACCACAGTAACGAGACGCCGGAGCTCGGACCCCCGGTGGGGGCAGGCTGTCCTCCACCTTGCCCTCCCTACCCCCATCCCCCCAGACGTGGTCGGGCAGCGCTCTCGGCCCTGCCTCCCACCGTAAAGCGTGATGCTGCCAAAGCCTATCTCTCGATGCACGTCGTTAAATTGTCCACGGATTCTAGTCAGCTGCGAGTGGATGGTACCGGTGAAACAGTGTGTGCCGTTTGCTCCAGAGGGCACTGAGGTAGATAGAGGTACCGGAATCTCAGCTGCTAGTATATGCATGCAGATACATGGGGCTGCGGGTGTCTCGCTACGGAAATAGTAGCACACGTCCAGCCATCCTTCCATCCATCCTTTATGTACTAACTAATATAAAACACAGCACCGGGCAGAGATACCATGTATGGGATTCCAGAAGACATTAAGCAATATGGGTTTCTCTATGGAGGAGGGGGCGGGCAGGGGGGAGGAGCTAGAAGGTGATGGCCAATATTAGGCCAATTTTTTCCAGTTAGAAATAATGAATGAGTAAGACAACTGCTTCACTTTAAATATTTATTTAACATTAATAACATACAAAAATAATGATATAAGTATTAATAAGTAATAATAATAAGTCATTTTAATTAATCACTCTTTAAACAAGGGCATGTGGTGTTTTAAAAGAAAGTAAAATAAAAATGGGTGCAGTAATTTAAGCACAGCCACTGCTATTTCTGGCCTTTCGTGATTCAGTTTATGGCTAAACATTCAGAAACGGAGTTCGTTCCGGCTTTGTGGTGATGTTATTCATAATATGAATGGCAGGACTCTGGCTCTCTTACCTTTGGTGGTCACACATGTTCAGTACTGCAGGTGCTGATGACCCCCACTACAGCACTGTGCGTGTCAGTCAGTCACCCATCCACATGTCACCATCGCTGCGTCGGCTGTGTTATTTTAGCAATCAGCCGATGTCGATTGCCATAATCTGCTTAAACATTTTTGCCATATCTATCAGTCGACCTCTAGATTTCAGTCTAATCCATTTTTAATTCGAGTCCATCTGTCCATCTTCTAACTACTTATCTAATACAGAGCGGGGCATCACTAGACATTCCCAAGCCAGCAGTGGCACTTAACCCGTCCAGCAAGTCTTTGGTCTTCCTCTGCACCTTTGTCCATTTCGACATGCCTGGAGCAGCTCTTTTGGAAGACGTCCAAGCAACATCCTTCTAAAACACCTGGACCATCACACCTGAGGACTCTCAATCTTGAAGAGCGATGACTCTCTATCAGAATCTTTCCGGATCCCCAAACTCCTCAGCCTTTCACAGGGAGTCAGACCAGCTACGCTGCAGAGAAACCTCATATCCGCTACTCCTTCTCCCTGGTGGTCTGACTTTTGGTCATTGTCCCCAGTTCATGATTATCGGTGAGGATAGGAACGTAGGACCAAGGAAATCAGCTTGATCCTGCTTTACTGTCCCTCACTGTGCATGAAAATGCGGTACCCAAACCAATCTGCCTCTCATGCTCCTTCTCACCATCCCTTGTGCATAGGATCTCGAGGTGCTTACACTAATGGCAGACTGCCCCCTCCCACCTGAAAGGAAGATAGGCACCTTCGCTTTGGATTTGGAGCTTCTGATTCTCATTCCTGCCCTTCCTCAAAGTCTCCTTTCCATCGCTTGGCAAAATGCTGAAATTTAGTCTGAATTTCTCCACCCAGGCTGAAGACACCATGACCCACGGCCCACCCTCCCTCTCCTGTGGTGTCCAATGGTTTTCCAGAACATGTTCTGAGCCATCACTCCAAACCCCTCCCTAGGACAAACTTTAGCTTCCTTGACATACCTCCATTGACCCCTTCTTCACCTGCTGATGCATTTCAGCTCTCTCAGGATACTCCCATGCAAACATTGTCTTGAAGGTCTTCTTCTTGAGCTTGGCACTTTCCCTCACGACCGGTGTCCAGCAGGCTAATCTAAGGTTACCGCCATGTCAAGGACTGGCTGCCTTCTAACCACGGCTCATTTCAGCCATGCGACGATTGAGACCTGGAAGACCCAGACCCCTTCTCCCCAACCTCAGTGTCCTGGATCTTTTTCAAAAGTGTAAGTTGAATTTTTCACACGCAGAAACTTTAGCTTGACATTCCCGGCAAACTATGATTGCTCATCAGAGTTGTCTGCACTGAATCCATCAAGTAGTGAAGAGTTGATAACTGCCCTGCTCTTCAGGGAAGTCCAAAACACATGGTGTCAAGTTGGATTACACAACTACAAAATCAATCATTGACCATTAGCTTGGTACTCTGGTGCCCAGTACACCCTCCAGTTTCTCTCTCTTTTCCAGTAGGACCACAAATTTCCTGGGTACCCTTTCGAGCACCTCACCATCTCCTGTGGTTACATGATGGTGGAGGAGCCCGTTGAGATGTATGTAGTTTTACTGCTTGTATTTTGAAATGAATTGGTTGTGAATAACTGGTTGTGTGCTTCATGTAATTAGCTGGATTCAGCTGTATTTCAGGACACCAGTCCTATATACCCAAATGCTCATCTGGTTTTACTCTGAAAGATCCGCCATTAAAGTGTTTTGAAGGCATCCTTGTGTGCTGGGTTAATGGGGACCCACAGTCTAGTTAAAAACGGGACTCGCCTGCCAGACGGCGAATGCAGCAAAGACAGATGGAAAGTACAAGGCATGGTTTCAAATTAATAAATGGCATTAACTGAGCAGTTTATAAATTTGTGTTTTTCTCCTCTAATCTCTTAAACTGGCAGGTTTATGTTAAGTCTGCCATTATAATGTGGTCTGGCAAATAAACCCAACCGGCTTCTTTTTTGGTAGCCAGTACTAGATCATATTAAATTTACCTTAACGCCATTGTTTGGTTCTGTCAAACCCTGAAAATGTACCTGCTAATACAGAGTGATTCACTTAATTCCAGTGTGAACCGATAGTGATTCACAGTCTCACTTAAGGAAGTTTAAATGAGTCCTTATGCTTCTAACTGGAACTTATTAGCGGAAAGGCAACTTTTTCCCCCAGAATGTGCCAATGACTCATCAATGACATTATTATTTTGGTTTGTGTTACATTCGCAAACATAAAATGAAATTTGTGGTGCTGTCAGTGGCTGGTGTAAAATCTGACAGAAGTGAGTCAGCACTGAGGCAGAAGTTGATGCTCTGTGAGCCCCTCTCATCGGGACAGATTGAGAGGCACATTGGGGAGCCGGATGGAGTTTTTAGCGGGCGCGGGTAAGAATATGTGGGTAGAGAAGGGTCGATGCAAATCGCAGCCACGCGACAGTGCCAGTCGCCCAGACTGATTGAAACCATGGCAGATGGGGATGGAAATTGGAAGCTGGACGCGCGTCAGTCCTGGTCTTGACTCCCCTCCAGATAAAAATATTCATTTTCAGCTTGGCCTCACTCCACTGAAAGAGACGAGCATGTGCCTGTCTGCTGACGACATCCAAGGTGGCCCCTTGTAGATGGAGCAGCCGTCTACCGCCTCTAGTCCCTTGGCCGTAGCGAGCAGCCTCTGAGCCTCTGTCCGCCCACTTTCATGCCAAGGACAGAGCATACACCGCAGCTGTTATCACGAGCCGCGTTAAAAGGTCCTGTCGTTCGTTCGGTCCTCCCACAGGCTTGACTAATCAGTTCTGTGCCACTTTTTTCGTAGAGTGTGTTAGGAAACAGGCACAGCTTGAGTGCAGTAACCTTTCCACTTTGTTTGTAGGGTGCATGTTAGCCAAATGGCACACTCAGGGGGAAACAGGCCCCAGACTGAGATAACTGATGCACAAAAGTCCAGAATACTGGGATCATTTAAATGGACCCATTTAATAACGTGGTCATTTGTAGGCTGGATAACCTGGAGAGGTCTGGAAACTACTCATAGGAGCATCCTTAAAAAATGTCCTTTTGCCCTGATTTATCCTCTGCTTTACCCAGTCTCATCGCCGAATCCAGTTAGCGGGGAATGCTCTACTGATGCTCTATAAAAGTCCAAGGTCCAAGTGGAAGCTTCCGGTCCGCTATAAGGCAAGTGTCAGCACCTGATGGCCGATCATCTGCTTGTGCAGGGATCTCCAGCGACAGTGAGAGTGAGTCGGAGACGAGCGAGTCCAGCCAGGAGGACAAGACCTGCGTGTCCCGCTCTCCGAGTGTCCTGCCGGGCACAGGGCAGGAGGATCGAGGTGGGCTTCTTCCACTCTCTCACCTGTCAGCCGCCCCTTCCCTTTCCTCGCGAAGAACAGGTGGCATTGGCTGCTGCCATGGTGTCACATTCGCCAAGGATATAATTACTCTGAAATGCCATTCGACAACAGGGGCATCCATCACTTCCACAATGAGTCACAAATAGTCATTAATCCTGCTTATTTGCCAGTTTAATAATATTGGCCATCTTTATGGCTGGTTTTATGGGAACGGTAAAGTTCATAGTAAATAAACGAATTGAAAACAAATAAGTAATTTTAAACGCCGGTTCAAAGTTCTGACCTTTTTCTTTGTAAAACAATTCTGTCTTTCGTTAGACGATAACATTTATAGGCGACGTTTAACAATTTAACAATAAAAGATCAACACGCTGGTGTCCCATAACAAATATGTGTACCTCATTCGGTATTATATCATCACTAGGTATACATTATTATGCGTTTACGTCTGTCTGTATATATGACGGTGTTATGTCATGATGGCTTCATTGTATGTAAATGCTGCCTTTGGCTTCAAAATAAACCCTGTTCTTTTCTTTGATTGTAGTGTTTGGTGGGGTTCTGGTCCAAACACCCAGCTGCGTGCCCAAGTCAGCGGGAGGTGTCCTGTGTGGCAGCCACCCCAGCCTGGACAGCGATCACAGCGGTGTCCCGCTCGCCACGGAGCTCGCCGACACGGACTCCAGTCAGCCTTCACTGAGTGAGTGCAGCAAAAGTGACCCCACGCATTACAGACCTCGTGGGTTCTGGGGGGGGGGGGGTCGGACAGTAAATCTTACTGGCCTCTGTTTGGCTTATAGAATGAAGACTCTTAACCTCTGATTCACCCCTAACTGGGGCCACTGGGGAGGCTAATCTACAACACATGCAGCCCCCTTAGATATTTTCATTTTTTTCATATTTAGATTTGAGGACCGCATGACGTGTGCTTTGAACACATTGTTGACTGTATCATCGTTGTGCCTTCTCTTCATTATGTAATAACCGAAAACAAATTTTTAGTCATCCTCTGCTGCAGCAGCTTTTCTAAGGAATGTGACATTTAACATTTTGAATGGAGATTTTTATACAGGGGTAAAGCCAGCCTTTGGGCTGTGTAGCTAACGCTGTATAGGATCTTCATTTTAATTATGCTAATCTGGGATATCTGTCTGCAGTCTTTTCTGATTTTTATCCCCCCCCATCACAGAGACCCCAAATTATCAAAATATTTCAGTGGTTTGTTTCCCCGGTGTAGTAATTTATGCATAGCAGAGATGTACAAATGCGCACATTTATTAAGACCACTGCTCAGAAAAGCTGCCCATAATTAGCCCCCTGCATCAAAATTGTAATTAAATACAATTCCTGTCCTGGTGTGGAAATTGGAACACTATAGTCATTTAACACTTTTCCATGTTACCTCACATGTACATACAAACAAGCAATGAGTATGGTTTACGCAATATGATTCCTCAGGTTTGATTTGGCCATAACCACGTCATACCCACAAGTGCAATAATGCCCCCCCCCAGCTCACAGTCCTGTAGGAAGATCACATCTGTCCCTGTTTGCACAATGGCGGTGTGTGCGGGAGGCTCTCGTTCTCCACTTAGTCACTCCCCAACCTCCCCTCCAAATAACATCTCTTCTGGCATCTATGTTTAAGGGCTTTGATTCTTGGATGTAAATCATTGTTAATTCAATTATGGCTAAATTAGTTACTTTATATAATCACTACTGGCTCTCTTTAATCACAAATTAGTGCTCCGTTTTCCATACTAAGAATATCGGTAATACTTTCAAAGTTCTTTTAACCATACTAACTTGTCTTTTGTTTTTGCCACATAAATTTGCTGGCTGTTCTGTCAATGGAATGTCAATACAAGAATTCACGAGCATTTATTGGTTAGCTTATTGATGATTTTGACTGCTCACTTTCTGTACTGTATAGTATGCAAACATTATATAATTGCTATATTGTAGTGCAGTCTGCTGCTGGAGGGGTTTATTTTATTTATTTTATTTTTCTCTTTCTGTGCATAGAGTATTTCGACTCATTCATTAAAACTTGTATTACGGTTAGAACATCCAATGGCATAAATTTGCATATGATTCTGTGGGAATACAATTTTTTGAATTTTTGAAGAGTTTTGTTTGAGCAGATAGTACAGCTTTCTCATTGGTTGAGCAGATCATACTGCTTTGTCTGTGGTTGAGCAGATAGTACAGTTTTCTCATTGGTTGGGCAGATAGTACTGCTTTGTCATTGGTTGAGCAGATGGTACTGCTTTGTCATTGGTTGAGCAGATCATACTGCTTTGTCTGTGGTTGAGCAGATAGTACAGCTATCTCATTGGTGGAGCAGATAGTACTGCTTTGTCATTGGCGGAGCAGATAGTACTGCTTTGTCATTGATTGAGCAGATGGTACTGCTTTGTCCGTGGTTGAGCAGATAGTACAGCTTTCTGATTGGTGGAGCAGATAGTACTGCTTTGTCATTGGTGGAGCAGATAGTACTGCTTTGTCATTGGTTGAGCAGATGGTACTGCTTTCTCTTCGCCATCGTACTTGAGTTGGCCTTCAGTGCCTAATCTCTGTAATTACATTAACTTGATGAAACCTCAGAATTTGATTCTTCTCTGCTCATTATTGGTTGTTGCTCATTACCTTTGTTTTATTATGATTTTTGCAATTTTAGTAC
>JAODKN010000039.1:9086102-9111347 GCA_026774425.1 Petrocephalus zakoni | reverse complement strand
TAAGAGAGCCCATTTTTATGCGTTGGGTTTCTGTGGTTTTAGAATAGGTTCATCTGAATCATATCTGAAAAAATAACGATATGGTTTTACGAATTAAATAACTGGCAGGAAACATGTATGAAGCCATTTCCTTTATCCCTGCTAAAATGACCGTGACATAACCTATATGCACTCTTTTGCACTTCTTTCAAAGGCCACCTTATGCATTGCATACACCATATAAAACCCAAACTCACACAGAAAATTATTTTTTTTTCTTTAGGTAAACATCAGATTTAATTTTCCTTTATATTGTTTAATTGAGGTGGACTCAGGCATTAATCTCGCTGGAATGTGACGGACTCACCACTGAAACTGAAGAGCAAAGACAGATTAATGACCATCATGCTTTGAGAAGTGTGAAGCTGTCACTCGTGGATTAAGTTTGTATAATGCAGACCTCTATAAATCATCTCCAGTGGCATAACAGAAACAAGAAAATTGACCTAATTAGATATGAGATGGTGATAGTCAGTGGGCTTAGGGCTTTCAGCAAGCTCTCAATTAAGCAGATGTTAAACCATAATAGGGGTACTGGAGGATTAACACGCCATCCCAGTTAAATTGACCATGGGGTGGTATGTATAGTTTCTTCAGGTAATCTCTTCCTGTTGTTTTATTCATAGGTAGAACATTCTTCACCTGGAGGCTGCTGGTGCATGTCAGTGCTGTTTGGTGTGCAGTTAAATTCTGGTCATAAAGTGTTTCACATGGGGAGGTTTGAAGTGCCTTGTCGTGGGTTTGCACACCCATTCGTGTTATTTTGGAGTTTAGTTGGCAAAATTAATTAATTTGATGTATATAATTTTAATATGTATAGTTTTTAGAGACCTTAGGTTCCAGTGTGACAGCATGTTTTGTGGTATAAAAATTTGACAAAACAGAGCAGCAAAGTCTCTAATGAAAGAGACATACGTGGGGTTGTATGGAAAATCCTTCTTGGCACAATGAATGACCCAATGATGATTTTCTTAACTTATCAAAGCCCAGAGTAAATTCCATTTGCTGAAACTGTCCAAGACTTGCTGATGAAGTTTTAGGTTAGATTAAAATAGCCTCTATTTTAGCTTCTGACGCCTTGTTAAATAAACCCCCTCTCTCCGTTGTTTGATACATGAATACACAAAAAAAACTTGCATTTCATTGAAAGTGAAGGTTGGAACAGAGTCGTTACCTGGAAATTAAAGTACTACTGTGTTTCCGTTTCACAAAAAAAGCCAGGAATCTGGCTGGACGGAACACGCAGTCACTGCTGGAAAGGAGCTAATTCTGATTCAGTGGCTGTTTTACCTGATGGCAGAGCCGTGCCCCACACCTGGAAACGTTTTCACCCGGTTGATGCAGCCAGCCCCCTGGGGCGCTGCATACGGGACTGCGCACACATTTTATCAACCGCCAGGCAGATCTTAAAGTCACGCCAACAGCTCTTTAACCAACCGAGCTGCGTTTTACATCGCCCTCGTGCGAAAGCCGCCTGCAGCGCTCATGGGCTTCTCCAGCCTCTGGGGATATGGAAAGGCTTGAAGTGAGATGTCTAAGAGGTGCAGATGTCCAGCCTGAGGTCAGGGTGTCGGCCAGTCATCCAAATGATGAGATGATGGTATCCGCGTTACTGTGCAAGAGGGACCCAGCGAAAGAGCAACTCTGAGTGGTGGAAAATGTTATAATGACACTGTGAGCAGGGCTGTAGAAAGACATGATTTGGCCCCTGAAAAATTCTACAGAATGGGCCCCCTCCCTTTCTCCAAACCAGCGCTACCATTATCCGTGCTAACTCGTAGGCGCCCCCTAGTGGCCGGGCCCCGTTCCTCCTATGGGGGATTGTGCGGGTACTGATTGTGTACACTGTCGGGAATAACCGCGAAGATCCATAACAACATGTACGGCTGAAAATACATTCATGCCTGCCATCCCAGAATTCAAACTCACCAAAGTCCTACGTGACAGCTTGAATCATCCTGCCGCTGTTCTTCGCTGGGCAGCTCCGCGGTAACAGCGAGTGAGTGATATAACCTTCTGAGCTGTTCTCTAGCCTCTCACGCCGACACCTTGCCCACTCTGGGTTCCATTTAAGGAACAGAGACTGAAAGCGGAGACATGGCTTCTTCATCTTCTGCTGACAAAAAGGTCTTCAGCTGAATGAGGGCTTCTGAAGTGCAGTGACAGTGGGGATGTGGCTATATCAGTCTTTGTACAGGCAGACGTTCCACTTGGGAGATATATATCTAAATGCACTCTTAATAAGACACCTGCTAACATGTTACTTCGAGCTCTCGCCTACAATGCATGACAGATGCTTTCATAATGCATTATAATGGTCTGTATCAGAATTACGCATTACAGCATGTTCTGTTGACAGTCATAAGGCATTATAGTGTTAATTATAATACTTCATGAGCTCCAGTGAAGCCCTCATCTATAATGCTCATCTATAATAACTTCATAATGCATAATAATACCATATAAGAATTACGCATTACAGCATGTTTTGTTGACAGTCATAAGGCATTATAGTGTTGATTATAATACTTCATGAACTCCAGTGAAGCTCTCATCTATAATGCACTCTATAGATACCTTCATAATGCATTATAATGGTCGGTATAAGCATTAAGGATGCTTTGTACTGCATTATGAAGGTGCATTATAGATGAAAAGTGCATTATAGGTGCATTATAGGTAAAAGCTTCATAAAGCATTCATAATGCACAATAAACATGGCCTTTTTAGAAATATTTATAGCCATGTCAATATCGCTTGCTATGAATGCATTATGTGTTATGAATGTGTTCATAGATTGTTTGAGCCATGGCATTCATAGAAAATGATACCAGAAACCTTTAGTTATCTGAATTCTTTAAAGATAAAAATTAAACATACATTGAGCTTCCTTGTCATTGTAAGGAATTGTAAGGAAAAAAGCATTTATTGGAAAATCAATAGTTTTCATATTCGTCTAATTACTGGTGATTGGTAGTGGAAGCTGATTTATCATAACAAGCACAGCTGCATGTTAGCCTTCTATTTGTGGTGCTCCAACTTATCTGCGCCGTTTCCTCTTCTCTGTCGTCAAGGTGCTTGGCGTGCCGTTTAAATGGGGGGGGGAAAGTCAGCTGGGCAGCGTGAATCAGCCTTGCTGCCCACAGGGCGGGCATTGCTGTCTCCTGCAGGCCAGTAACACACACGTACGCAGTTCCCTGGTAGCTCCAGTCGGCCATATGAGTCACCAGAATGTGCTCGGCCAGTCCAGGGCCTCGGCCAGTCCAGGGCCTGGCTGCTCTGTGCTGTCTGCCAGCAGGTGTGTAAACGCCTGTTGATGGCCAGAGTGCCTTTGTAAGGCGAAGGCGATTAGCTTGATGCGAGTACGCCTGGCTGGGTCACGCATCCTTGCGTTGCTTTGATCGCCATGAATCACTGTGTGCCTTATCTCTACCTCTCTCTGGCGTTCCGTGCTGGGGAGGGTGGCGTTATTGAAGTCGCACATAGTGCTGGGGGTCAGCACATGTTCTTGGCACAACAACGCGTACAGAGCTCAGAGAATTATAAATGTTTTTCTGATTACCGTTAATTAGATGTTCCTAGCGTTTTCAGTCTCGTAATCAGTGCGGAAGCCCTGCTCGATTTTTAACATCCTGTTTGAATGCAAAGGAAATGAAGGAACAAGGAAGAACAAATGAGCCAGCAAACCCGACACGGAAAAGCCCCCTGCCTGAGCACGGCTGTCCGCCGGGTGAGACGTATCACTCTGCGCTGTCAGCAGTACCATGAGGACTCACTGGTCACCAATCTGTCAGGTCGTTTCTACCAAACAACTCCATTGTAGCAACCACATTGTTTCTACTCTTGTAATTGTGTAAAAATAATCTGATTGCATTGTCTGAGCTGCAGTACTCTTGGTAAATATTATTAAAATAAATCCGTGAGAGCATGTTGATCGTTCTCCCATTTGCACTCATTAGACAGTGTGTTCTGGATGCCAATTTTCCAAAAACATCCACTGGATGAACAGTGAAAGTAAACTAAAATCTCCCATGACCCGTCGTTCCAGCCAGACTGGAAGTTCATTATTCTCCTTTTCTGAAACAGGCCGCATAGCTACTGCTGATGTGTTCATTTCTAAGTAAAACTTCGGACTTTCGATGGAATCTGGGAAGCAAAATTTGTTTTCACAGTACATTTAAAGGCCAGCAAAGTTAGACCGTTAAATTCAGAGCTATTTGGGTTCTTTTCCACATTTATAAGCTCCTCATTCAGAACTTTTCATTTGTTACAGTCTTATTTTTGCTGATGCTATGTAAAATATTTCACTGAATATTTGGTTGTCAAAATGAGTTCCCCATTGTTTCAGGAAATGCAGTCTGCAGTTATTGTAAAGAGTGAGATTTGCGTTTGGAGTGATCCAGTGTAAAGTGTGTAAATCTGTGTGAGGAAAGTCTATCCTTTCCATGCTATGATGGTGTATATTTCAAATTAAGAAAGGAAACTGAATCAGTGTGTCCTCGCAACCCTGAACAGAACAAGTGGTTACAGAAAATGAATGGGTGGATCAGTATGTATTCAAACAGTACATTTTTATGCTAAAATCTCAAATACCAGCTTGTAGAATCATTTTCAAATACACTACATTTCAAAACATTCATTTAACATTATCAAATATTATGTTCTAACATATATTTATTTTAAAGTTATTTGAAATGGTAAACTCTCTCCCATTTGGTTTATGGACCAAAATGCGGGAGCTACAGCTGTTGAATATTTTGTTGCTCTTCTGATATTTTGATAAACGATTGCAGTTAACGTGAATCTAGAAATCACTTTGTTTCCTTCACCAGAAATAGCTGTTTTATATATATACGTGTGAGAAAACACCAAGGATTGTATTTGCCTCAGTGCACTTCTTTTGAAATTTTATCTGGGATCATTTCCTGTTAGTTTACTTTTCAAAACCTACTACAAGAAACTGACAAACAGAATAAAAATCTGTTCTGCGTATCAGGCATCAAATAGACCACTGATGTACATAAAAATATAGCTGCTGGCTTTTTGGACTGCAGTTAAGCCAAATGAGTATTTAATTCTGTTCCAAGTTTTTCATTAAATATGACTCATTTAATTATTAATAATATAACTTATCATCGCTATTTAAATGTGCAGATCCTCGCAATGTTGTTTCTTGAAATAAAGTACCACCTTTCGTGGACTTTAACCTGAAGCCAATGAATTCAAGATGAACAGAAAAATTTCCATTCAGGTTTTATGGCACAGTGTTTAATCTCCATATGCATTAATGGACGGCCTTTTAGGCAGCTCCCGATATCTTTGGCAGCTCATTTCCAAGCCGTTAGACATTTTTTTCCTTTTGCCAAGTGACCCTAAAGGTCCGTCTTCCACATAATTACCCAGCAGTCCAATATCTCCACTTACTGCATTCAGAACATGCTGACTATACAGGCTGCTCTTAGTTCTGATACAAAAGACAGATGTGGCCATCAAATGCAAGCAAACGAAACTCCCTGCGACATATCGATGGCTTCAATTGTGTATCTCTCCATCCATCTATTCATCCACCCATCCATCCATGCCCATAATCACTCGCTCAGGAAAGGGTCACAGTGGCCCTGGAACCGAGCACAGGCACTACAGTCGTTGTTAATAGCATTGCATATAACTAGCTTTACATTCTGAGTGCACCCGTATCTAGTGTCTAGGCCCTCTGTAATGCTGCTCAGGTCAAAACATTGGAGGATGGATGGATGGATGGATGGATTCTGCTT
The DNA here is from genome assembly GCA_026774425.1 of Petrocephalus zakoni. Taxonomy (NCBI): domain Eukaryota; kingdom Metazoa; phylum Chordata; class Actinopteri; order Osteoglossiformes; family Mormyridae; genus Petrocephalus; species Petrocephalus zakoni. Next base: position 9,105,534 of record JAODKN010000039.1, on the reverse strand, counting down.
GACCTGACAAAACCATAGAATAAGCCATTAGAAAATGAAAATACACAGTTTCCTGCTTATGGCAGGTTCTCCTATTCTGCTCAGTGTGTGAGAAGCGTGTTTTGTGTGTCTGGGCTTTGTTTTAACCGCGAATGTGTAACCGCGGATGTGTAACAGTGGATGTGTAACAGCGGATGTGTAAGAGCGGATCTGTAACACGGATGTGTAAGAGCGGATGTGTAACCGCGGATGTGTAAGAGCGGATGTGTAACCGCGGATGTGTAACAGCGGATGTGTAACAGCGGATGTGTAAGAGCGGATGTGTAACAGCGGATGTGTAAGAGCGGATGTGTAACCGCGGATGTGTAACAGCGGATGTGTAAGAGCGGATGTGTAACCGCGGATGTGTAACAGCGGATGTGTAAGAGCGGATGTGTAACCGCGGATGTGTAAGAGCGGATGTGTAAGAGCGGATGTGTAACCGCGGATGTGTAACAGCGGATGTGTAAGAGCGGATGTGTAATGGCACTAATATGCGCCGTTGTGAAATCCCTCCCGCTCGGAAATGAGCAATGCCATTCCAGGTGGCTGACTTCCACTCATGTTCTCTTTTTCTTTAACGCCCCCTTTTTTGTGAATGATTTGCATAGATGAGATATTCAATTCCTGCAGATATCGACGTGCCCTCTGAAAGCTAGGGGCTCTCTCTCACCTGTAATGCACGGCCCTCTCTGGTGTCCGTACCCTTTTACATCACCACACGCTGGGCTCCTAGTAGGACATTTTCGCTCTTAAAAAATATGCCTAATGAATAAAAGCCCTTACGCGCCTCTCCGTGCTCTGACCCGGTCATTACCACCCTTTGTGGAGCCCCTCGCCGCTCCTCGTGGAAAGCGATGTCTCCGGGTATCTGCGGCCTTCTTCTTGGGTCATCAGGACTGACTAAGTAGATCATGACTCCACCCCCCTTTGCTGAAGCCCAAAGGGACTGAAGCAGCAATGTACATTACTGTGTTATATTAAAGTGAAATTACAAATGTTTTTATAGGTGAGAGCTTTCTCATTCCATCACTTCTATGGACTTACACTTCTATCCAGGCATCGAATTAACATATGAATTGAGAAATCTTGATTTGCACTACAGTGCAGCAAGAAGCATCGCTATGGACACAGAATAGATGGTGCGCATTGTTCAGTTATATAATGAAACCTTTCCTGTTTGCTGCCTCATATTTATCACGTAATTGGACGATTTTCCTGCACTGTTGCCTCCGTTCACCGTGTTTTAATATGTAACTCGAAAGATCTGCAGAACATCTTCAGGAATCCAGGCCATACACTCCATTACATCGTGGCATTCACATGCAAATATTTCTGCTAAATCTGAGGGTACATCTCCTACACACACACACAGCTCACCTTACATGCATTCTTCTCAAGGGCTTCCCTGAATGTGGCGTTCATATTTTCAGTTTCATCTTTTTGTACTGCAGGAATAACTGTACAACTGCACCATAAGGTGAATCAGCCACACTGCGTTACTGGCCTATATTGTCTGTCTGTCTGTCTGTCTCTATCTATCTATCTATCTATCTATCTATCCATCTATATCTATATCTATCTGTCTGTCTCTATCTATCTATCTATCTATCTATCCATCTATCTATATCTATATCTATCTGTCTGTCTGTCAGTCTGTCTGTATATGTGTGTGTGTCTGTGTGTTGCATGAAGAAGTAGGGGTGCAAACCTAAAGAAATATGTAACAGATATGTAAAGAATAACAATAAATATTGTTATTCTGCTGACTGGGAGGTTATTTCGGGTCAGGAGCCACTAGGGGAATTGCTTGTGGCTCCATGTATCATTCGTTCATTTGTTTTTCTCACTAAAACCAAAAATTAAAAAAACAAAAAACACGTGTTTTTTTATATTCATTTCCAAAACCAAAAACAGATTACGAGTCGTTTTCCAATTTTCCATTTTGCTGTCAAATTGAAAATGAAAAAAAATACGGAAAACAAGCGGCCACTTTAAATTTTGGTTTTTTCATCGAACACATATGGCATGACCCGGAAGTCATATGGCATGACTGATCAAAAAGAAAAATATCGGGCCTGAATCATGGGATAGTGGCGCCATATTTAGAGGAACGCAAATTACCAGGGGGATGTTTCCAAAAAGCTCCCATTACCAACTAACATAGTTGGACTAATTTAGTTGCATGGTTCCAACTATGTTAGTTGCTATCATAGTTATGCTACCAGATATTCGCACTGGAAGAAATGTGAAGATGGAGAATGAGAAGAACAGTGAGAGGACACCACACCGTAAGAGACTGAAGCATGATGCCAGGCAAATGTACTTGCATTAGTCATCGGCGATCAGCAACGTCAACCCTTATGAGATGCTAGCGAACAAATGGACAAAGGATCCCAACATGCTACCTTGGCTTTTTAATGGGGACATGGTCAGCTACCTAGTTTTTGGCATTTTTAAAGAGTTAAAGAGTCTAAAAAGAGTCTTTTTAAAGAGTCTAAAAGCTACACGTCTGGAAGCGCACAAACAGTTTCCTGCCGACTGGGTGCAAGACCACTTCATTTTCAAGGATTTTAAAGGACATGCGGCATGTACATAAATGCCATTTTCCTAGAATTAAAATCAGTACTAATCTTAACTGTCTCTAGCTCATTATGTTTACAAGTCCCTCATGCAGGCTGTCATGAAGGGCTATGTTGGTGCCATATACACGAGGGACATTTGAAAAGTTATTGCACTTTTATATTTTCGTCAGAAACAGTGAAGTCAGGAGGAGTAGTAACTGGTTGTGTCTGACCGGGTCATGTCACTAGTTATGTCTGGCAGGTTAGCGTGAGAGTTGTCACTCTGTGGTGAAGATGGCTATGAAACTTCTAAATTGCACCAAAGAGAAACAGCGGTCTGTTATATGCTTTATGTGAGCAGAAGAGGTGCTGGGAGCATAGATCCATCTCTGCAGGTATGCTCTGTATGGGGATAAAGTATTCTCTCGTAGAGAGGTCTATGGGTGGATTGAAATGGCAGAGAATGTGATGGATGCAGAGCGCTCCGCACGGCCAGCTACAGCCACGACCGCCAGGAATGATGATGATGATCGCGGTGCATCGGCGGCTACGCGCTCAACCAAAAACATTTTTTGCTGATGCCATTAAAAAGTCGGTACGACGCTGGGAAAATTGTATCGCAAAAGGTGAACGAATGATACACGGATTCTGCAGTATAGGTGAGATAATCGGAAAGACCCGAAAACATTGCACCAGTCAGCAGCCGTTGTGTCTCCCCCGGCGCACTCATTTACGCAAACGTTTTCTGTATTTCTAGGCCTACAGTCATTTTCTCGTTACCATTTTCAAGTCTCATTAGTTGGCTGTTTTCAAGTCGAGAGACTTGGTAAATGGGATCTCTATTAAAACCCGTTATCTTGACATTTGCATTCTTGTAGACAGATCAGACCCCATAATTATCATATATATTAGACAATTTGAAAGAATGAATTAATCATTAGATACAACCCTGTGTAACTGAAGTATCTTTATAAGGCCTGTTTTTAAAAGGAGGCATTGCTGTATTTCAAAATACAGCTAGCAAAAGAGAAGCTATCCTAATTTTTTTAGCAGGCGGGACATCGCTGGTTTTAAATAATGAATTGGAAATTTGTACTTAGCACTATCAAAATAAGACATTACGTTGAAAATGTGCAATGACAAATGAATTACTTTTTTAATACAATAAGGCTCTGTCATATGTAAATGTCATTTCCTCTCAAGTCGCCTTGGGTCACTTGCCCGCCGATTTGCTGAGCGGTATCACATTTAATTACGCCTGTTAATGATCGTTAAATGTTGCCGTTGTACAGTTCCCTTCACACAAATATTTAATCTGGAAAAAAGGCTCATATCATTTCGGCTAACTCCCGCAGTCCAAAAGCAAGCAGGTAGGTGTACTGGTATCTGTAAATCACAATGTGTGTGTGTGTGTGTTTCTGGCAATGGGCTGGCATCCCATCCAGGGTCTGTGCCCATCTTGTGCCCTGTGCTGCCTGTAATAGTCTGTAAATCTGACTGGGCAACTTTAAAGAGGTTTATTGGTGTAATTTTCTTTCTCTGGATTAGTTATTGGCGATGTGCCGTGGATAGAGCCAATATGACAGAACTCGCAAAATTGTCTTGGGGCTGAAGAGGGAATTCATTTGAAGGGGAGGAAATGACAGGTCCTGAAAGTGGAGTTGAAGCATCACTGCACACGTCCATCCATCCATCCATCCATCCATCCACCCATCTATCTTTTATGGCCACTTATGCAGCATAGGGTTAACCCTTGTGCAAGGTTAAGATTCTAAACACTGGTGCAAAGGGTGTTTTAGCATTGGGTAACAGAAAGAGTGTGAAATGATCACACTTTTGGTGCTTGGGGAACCCGTCTCCAAGTATGAAAAGTCTCAGAGTTTCAAGTGAAACACATTATGTGTAAAATATGAAAGAATTAAGCAAAGATTGCTGGGGACTGCTGGCCGCATGACCCAGCACGGTCATATCATTATGCTAAAGATTACACCTCCCTTCTGACCAGCAGTGGCCATCCCCCACCCCCCTCCCCCGCTCGCTTTTAATTCATTTTACTCCACAGTCCTTTACCCTGATTTACATTCTCTCCCTGAAATTGTACTATTTCCAGCACAGTTACTCTTCTTACATCGTTATCTAAAGACACTGTCTGTTCAAAGATTCAGCGGACTGTCCATTTACAGTTATTATGGTATTCAAATTCTGAACATTGAATTTCTGTGGGAGTTATTTTTTCTTTTTTTTAATCAAATAAAAGTAAGACTGAAACAGAGGACTTGGAAAACAGTTTAGCTTCCTGTTTCCAGAGAACTGACATGGTAACTATTACAGGTTACATCTCAGAAATGTTCTCATTGAAGTCATGGTTTCCATAGCAACTGCTTGGGGACCACAGAGGACGGAATGTTGCGGGGAAGTCTGGCCTCTTGGCATAGTCTCCACGGCTGGAAGCGGGGATGAACTAGGAACTGTAGGCAACAGTCTCGCCAGATCCTGAGCGCCGCCTTAATCGGCTACAAGGGCAAGACATATGGGCTTCACCTTGGCGCCGACTCGCACCGGAGCGGAGGTGGCGAGCATGAAGGCCACATCTGCAAGGGTTCCCGGGGAGTGAGAGACAAAGAAGGCAGGGAGGTAAGAGGGGGCACAGGAAACAAAATGGAAAAGATCCACCTGTGGAAGGTCTCCTCACCAACATTGTGTTAAAAAAATAAACTAAAAGAGTAGCAGGAGCAGAGAGTGGGAGAGCCTCAAACAATCGCTCTTTGACAACTCGTAAGGAGCCTTTTCGTTTTCCCCACATCTTGTGTTTCAGCCCTGAAAGTTTGAATAACGCCTGGGGAGGCGTATCAGTAAATAATGTCGTCAGAGCGCTACCCAAGTTTGAACAGTATAATTGAACATAAAACTTCAAAGATGTCAGAATTTGAGGGAAAAAAAACTGAAATGGTTGGCAGTAACACAAATCAAAATACATGATCCAAATGATCTAAGGAAAATCATTCAATCGGAATGTCAGACAGTCCTAAGCTGGATTACAGCTCAGTTTAGACGCTGGAAATTGTAACAGGTTTAATGATAGAATATATGTTTAATACAAAGTAGCATTTCAAGATGAATTGTTGTGCATAAGGTATGCATAAGGTACACGAATTACAATAAAATTCTTAATGAGCAGTGCAAGTAAACTTGGATATAATTAAACGACTGTTCAGTGTCCGCAATGGGGATGATTCCAATTTTAAGAAGAAGGAACAAATGACTTAATGATGTGCAGGTTTATGGTGTATTCTGATTAGCAGAACTGAACAAGGGGAACAGAGGTGGATGCATGGATGGATATAATCAACAGATGTGCTCATAGCGTGCAAATGTGAACACCATGTGAACTAGGTAATTAATTGCACATATCACGAGAAATCAGAAACTCGTCGTAAGATCATAGGACTGTATGCAGAATTTATTTTCATCTATTCTGAAATATAAGTTAGTGGCCAGTATCTAGGCTTGGGGTAGACTGCTGTGCCCCCTGCAGTACCATGTGGCTAGAGGTTACCATGGTGCAACCCGGTAAGACCATCCCAGAGTGTAAGGCGCATATAATGAAAAGCACTTGGAATAATAAATGGGAAAAATCATTTATTCTAATTGCTAATTATACCATAAATCCATACTGATTAATCCTTGATTGACAGCTTTGGTGATTATATAATTACTAATAATACTTAGTGAACACCAACTGCTTTCAGTATAGTTACAGCAGGAGAAGTAGTGCTGAATCTAATCTACATCTATTTAAGTAGCGTTGGGTGCAGTTAAGAAAAGGCATCAGAGTCTGGGGTCTCAGTATAGAACCCGAGCCTATCTATACATTCATGGGTATGGAATAATGGAATGGAATGATATATCCAGGAATTAAATGAACTGGATTGTACCTTAAAAGCAAAGGAGTTCACATGTTAAAGATTGTTGTGCTGTTATCCACGTCAGTTTACAACTGCCATGTATATTTCGCTGACGAGTCACTAGAGACACCTGTAGAATAAATAATTAGGTGCTTGAAATATAATATATACAATATATTAGTATAGGGATTATATCATGCAAAACAAAAATCTTGCACGTAATACTAGTAGATTTGTAACGAAGAAAATTTCTTGTAGTTTTAAATGTTTCCCTACACTAGCACAGAATTCTCTAGCTCAAACTGAGTGATGCACAATATCAGGCAACCTGACAAAGCTGCAGCCTTGATTTGTGCACAATTTGTGCAGGGAATTTGTCCCTGTGCAGCCCAGCATGTTTCAGGCTCACCTATATTTCTGGTAGGAGGGAGAGGATGAGGGTCTTTGGGGGATCTCGAGATCACCTTTCTGTACAGTTAGAACAATCCCAACATTCCACCTGGAGGACGCTTTTATAATTTTCCATGTTGTCTGTAAGTAGAAATAATCAGTTCTTTGCTAAACTGTCCAGTAACTGTAGGTGTGCCCTTCTTATATGAAATTAAATTGTTGAAATTGCATGAGTTTGCAGTTTACATGCTATGGTTACAGCATATGGGAACCGGTGGACAGTGTCACCATTCGTATCTCCCCATGAGAGGGTACTGTGAAGCCCATTCATTGATATAGCATTCAGGAGAATTTATGTAATGAAACAAAGCGCGTGACGTGCACATTGACCAAGCTGTGCCAATCTCATTTGCATACTGAATGGACATATTTCTCAGCGATGTCACATTCAATATATTTTTTTTCCTTTTTAAATTCATGCCTGCAATTATTAAGTAATAAACTTGCAGGCGAGCTGTAAAAAATCCATGCCTTTCCCAGAATAATAACGATAGGGCAAGTTATAGGTGTACATTTTATAAAACATGCACTAAAGTTTCGATTGTACGGCGCCGTAATACATGGCAGTATGAAAATTGCCTGGGTGTACATTCTCGATGTGAGTTGTATTTCCTCGAGACGCTGGGGACCAAAAATTGCACTGCCCCGGAAATGATAACTGGCAGAGTTAGAGGCTATGCTACTCCGCTTCCTATTTTCTGCTTCATACTTCCCATACAAATTTTCAGCCGTGGAATCTGTTTTGTTTAATTACGACGCCTCACTCTACGACAGCTAATAAGCAATAGCAGGGATACTTTGTTATATAACATCTGTAGAATAATGGTACCACTTAACAAAAAGACTACGCTTATAAAGGGCTTATGACTGGTTTATAATCCGGTTATTAATTAGGTTGTAACACTGCGTAAATTATTAATAGACAGTCATAAGTTATAACACTGAGTTTTTTTTTCTTTTATTAAAGAGTATTAAAGACTACATAAGTGGCAAAGGGGAGCCTTATTGTCACGTGGTACCAGAATAATATATACAGGTTTGTACATGCTGTTGATACTTAAGTGTAAAATGTAATGTGGCTGTCAGTTTTGAGTGGCTCTGCAGCTCCCTGGGCAGAATATTCCGGAGTGGATTTTGGGGGGTGACTAACACGGATCACTGACCACTGCATCCGTAAATGCCTTTTCCTGGAAGCCTGGACATTTTGGAATCATGTTCTTTTCCGCATTTGTTATATACCAACTTCTTCAAATACTGTCAATATGTGCAGCTGTGTAGTCCTCACAAATCCTGAGAAATATATCCCAGTTTAGCCCCCAAGATAGGCATTTCAGCCAATGAACTGGGTTCATGAAGTATAAATAAAAAAAACAGGGGCTTTGCGGTGTCCCACCAGGGCGTAGGCTCGCTCTGCCGTAATTGCCGCCATTCGGTACAACTGCCATTATTAAATCTCATTTGATTCTGCTCCTAGTCGATGGCTGTAGCTGTATAATTTTGACCTGGCAGGGAAGGATGAATTCTGCGTCACATACACTCAAGCCACTAAATCACTGAAGTGGCCTTAAATTTGTCTAAATAATGCTCGACGCGGAAGCAATTTAAGATGCATGAAACGACATGGAAATCGCCTAATATCAAGTACTCTCATTACAGGTGTCTGTAATTCTTCACAAGTTCCATTGTGGTCAGACATTTAATTACTGCTCTTCTGAGCCGATGCTTCCTGCTATCTGCTGCAGCTGAGCGTCCATAAGACATGGTGGCTCTGAGGTAGAGGAGCACTAGAAGCCTCATATTTCCAGGTTTGGCAGCTGATGTTCTACCACTACTGTGTGTGTGTGTGTGTGTGTGTGTGTGTGTGTGTGTGTGTGCGTGCTTGTATGCATGTGTAGTTTTCAGATTACCTCCTGCAGCCTGAAGATATGCAGCCAGGTAAATGTGTGCCCCTAAATCCCCCATAGTTCCTGCTTGTGTCTGTGTGTCTGCTCTATGATCCCTTCCTGGGTCGTTCCCCTGCCTCGTACCCCCTGCTGCTTCGCATGAGCTCTGGGATAAGCGGTTCGAAGATGGATCTTGTCGCTGCAGACTTCCTTTATCCTGTGGTGGGGCTTTATGCACCTCCCACTGTAATGGATGACGACTTGTAGAAACCTCCTGTGTCTTAACCTGAATATCTTTTAATAGTTTACTTGGTCTCTGGGTTGAAGAGCCAGTTGATGTCGAGTATGAATCACAGTGGTTGCGATCGTACAGATTTGCTTGGGCGAGTCTGTATTTCAGTTAGGATGGCATTGTTTACAACACTACATACTTGATTTCAAGAGATGTGTTAGAAAGACCTTGGTAACTACTCCTGGGTGACACATCGAGGGGAGGCACGCGGTAGCTACGGTGTAAAGCAGAGGTGCAGTTGGCAGCTTATAGAGAAAGTTGGCTGAGAATGGAAATGTGGGCCCTCCAGAAGGAACATCATGTTTTTAATGTAATGTGTTAGCAGTGTTTCCCAGTCCGGTCCTCTGGGACCCACAGTCGGTCCACATTTTTGCTCCCTCCCAGCTCCCTGACAGACAGTCCACAGTCAGGCTGTTAGTATAAGGAACGGATAATTGTGTGAATCGCCGTAACTGCAGTCATGCCTTCTTCTGCACAGAGCAGAACTGGCCGCATTAAGCTGTTTTGCAAATTTAGAGAATTCAATTTATTTGACCTGTTGTGTTGCGCGTGTGGCTGTGTTGATGTGTGTGGCGCAGTGGGCTAACGTGATTAGTAGGTTGCTGGTTCGAGCCACGGCCTCATCAGAATAGTCACATGTCCATGGGCCCTCAAGCAAGGCCCTTAACCCCCAGCTCTCTGGGTGGTGCCTCATATGTGCCTCATACAGTATGTGCCTCATATGTGCCTCATATGTGCCTCATGGAAAGCAAGATTGTAAGGGCAGCACTTTTTATATAAAGGCTAATTAATGGCTCACTTCCTCACTTCTCCTGAGCAGTGTAACCCAGCCCAGTCCTTGGGGAACCCCAGACAGTCCAGGTTTTTGCTTTCTCTCAGCTTCCAGCACACCTGTACCAGATATTCGGTGTTCCTGATTGGCTGGGGGCTGGGGGGAGCAAAAACATGGACTGTCCGATGTTCCCCGAGGACTGGGTTGGGAAACACTGGTCCTGAGAGCAGGTGTGAAAATTAACAGAGGCCTGACCTTTCGTTTGAATATGATCGCAGCGTATCAAGATGCAGACCCTGCGTGGGCCGTCCCAGGGAAACTGTACCGTGTCGAGAGTTATGTCCATCCACACAGCAAAACAATAACGGTATTTTAGAATAATTACATGCTGGAATAACAGTTGAGTCACTGTCATACTGATTAGGTATTCTAGTAAAAGCATTAAGCAGGTTAATAACAGCCCACTTTTTAAATGTGAACAGTGAAATTAGATGTTCAATATGCTTATCCAGTGATGACTGATGGCAACATAACAGCAATTATTTCTTTCAGAAGTACCTGTGTCCTCCCAGGCTTATTAATGACTTATTCATGACTTACATGTTCTTCAGTTCTTCATCACCGTGGGCGGCTGTCCGTGGGCTCTTCTTGGGTTGCGTCTCTGTTTGTTTGTTTGTTGTGGTGTGGCGCGGCATCGTCGTGTCGCGCGGGAACAGCGCCACCCGGCTGCCGGGGGACTGCTGTGCAGCAGGCGCATTGACAGGCAGCGCTGTGGAACGCGTGCCGCCGTTGCCATGGCGCCCATCGCCCCCCCAGGGCCACGCCAGTTTTTGGCTGCCGCTGTGGGACCCGGGCTCGTAAAACACGCCAGAGGATAAAGCCCCTCTGAAAGCGCATGGTTACTATAGCACATAGGTACAGCTCTGCACAGCTTGTGGGTTCCAAAACAGCTGAACACACACAATATACTGATAATACCAGTCTCTCTTTTGTCCTGCGCTGTTTCCTGTCGCATTCATTCATAGCTCCCTTTTTCCTTTCACGTAGAATCTTATTTTAACATGAATATGTTTTAATGAATGTTTTGCTAGTATTGTTGTAGCTATAATGTAAAAATGGTTCCGTTGCGACACACACACACACATATGGTCATAGGTGATATTATTTTAAGGTCCCGCGTCCATCAAATTTGGAGCAGGTAAATAGTCTGGGATTAGTGGGCCGATTACTATATATTAAGACTATACCATAGGTCTATATCACGGTGTAGAGTGTTTCTGCAGTATTTTAGCTGTCTGAGACTATGGTGTACCAGCACTTATGATGTTCATAAATCACTCAGTATGTTAGGCTCAGACACTTCAAGCTCAACTTTTTTTTAATCTAGATTCCTCCCACTTACATCATACACATGTGAAGATCCTGATCAATAGAACGAAAATGTGCGAGGGCTCAGTAAAAACCAGCTATACTAAGGTGCACCATGGTCTTCATTTAGGTCCATCCCTAGCACGACACTTGTAAGTGGATGAAACAACGGAAATGACAAATGATATCGAGCAAAGCGCCGCACCCCGTGGCAGCTTTACTGAGACGCAGAGCGAGAATCTCGTTGTTTCTGGGCTGCGAGTCGTTTGATAGACCTAGATTACCTCTCACACCAGCTCCCAATCACTTCGCCACAACTCCACCGTAAAGAGCTTTAAAAAAGACCAGGGTCCTGTCTTGTAATAATGTTTCCTCTCTTGCGTTTAAATTGGAGTCGGCCTGCAGAATTGAGGAAGATAGTGTTAGTAATGCAAATATACGGAATTCTTTGCTGATGTAAACCTGGTGTACATTGGTGCTGAAGGTCGTTATTTCGATCTGTATGTTTGTCCTGAATATACATGATTACGAACAAACAGGAGGTAATAAATGCGGCTGTGAGGTACAACATGGCCTGTTTCCTGTAAGCGGCTCCGAAGCCTGCAAGCTTGTAGAAGCTTTAAAGGAAGCTGAAGCTGGTCCTTGGCCTCCCTGTCTCCATCGGCCCTTCTGCTGTCTCCACTCTAATCCCAGAACAGGCATACAGTTAATTATCCCCACGAGTGAGCCAGGGATGAGGTAGATGGGGACCACCTCTCTCCAGGACCAGCCACCGCTGATAAACTGCATCAACGCCGTCCCTTACTCTCTCGTAGGGTTGGTACTTTCAATCTGAACATCACTCAGCCCCCCCCCAACCCCCGGCCCCCAGACAATCAAAATTGCTGAGCATGGAGGTGGGGTCGATTGTCAGGCACCAAGATATGGGACGAATGCCATTGAGTATTAGTTCAAAATGGGACCGTCCTGTTTTATACGTGATAGCTGGCAGCCCTACTCTCACCTGTACAGGTGGTCCGGCACTCCTGGCCAGCACTAATGAATCCTCAGTCGCGCCCCGGGTCCTCCAGCCCGCAGGGTTCCATCCTGCCGGAGTGCCGGCTTGCCCTCACTGCCATTTCTCAGCCCATTAATATTCAGACAGAGTGCCATGGTTCGCTCGCCACTCGTGGCTCCGTAATAGTTCTTGTCATGTCCCGTTGCTTGTTTCACGTTTGGCCCGGGAATCATCCCTCGGCACCATTTAAACAGCTGCGACTCCAGGTTAGACTGACTTCTGGCGTTTCTGGACGGATTTCGGTGGTACAGCTAGTCAGAAGCCTATTTTTTTTTACAAACACACGTCTGTTCCCCCAGGTCGTAAGATAATTAATAAAATCACGGTAATAACTGGCTCAGCTCTTTCAGTTTAATCTTGGCCTGTTTACGTCTACACTGTGCGTGGAGGTAAATATACTTCTCCTTTGCAAACAAATTTGTTTGAAATTTAATTCACTGGCAGGCGAAGCGAGGCATTTTAGAGAAAACGAGCGACGCGGAAACGAGAGGAGAATTAGGTTAATTAAACTCAGATGTTTCTCTCCTGCGTAATGTTTTCTGTGTTGACTCTGGTTGTCATCAGTGAAGAAGATCAGGACATACCTGCCTTAAATATTATCCAGCGCTATCAGGTGTGTTTTTGAGCCCAGTGCATTAGGTGCCGGTCTGGGAAATGGGAGAGAGGTTCTGTCGATGTTGTAGGGCTGCAGGTTATAATGGAGCATTCCCCTGATATGCTGATACATGCTGCTAGTTATTGAGGGAGATTGAGGAAGAGCTGTACAAGCTGGGATGGCAGATATAACCACTTGGTATCAGGCTGGAAAGAAAGAAAAGGAACTTTGCAAGTGGAGATGGATTTGGACGGAAAAGAAAGTCTGCTTCAGTCCTTTGCCTCTAGCACCCAAGCCAGGTGTTAGAAAGAACGCACATCCATCAATCTGTCCGTTTTCTGATGCTCGTCCAGGTCTGGGTCACAGGGCCTCTGGACTGCAGGTGGTGATCAGAAGGTTTAATTCCCCCCCCTAAAATGGCCCCCCCGCCCCCCCCCCGGCGGCCCCCGGCGTGGCGGGGTGGGGTGGGGGGGGCGCCGGGGGGGGGGGGGGGCGCGCCCCCCCCCAGGCAGCGGGCAGTGAGTTACAGCTAACGGCCTTATCGGTACTAACCAGCAGCACGGGGACGAGAACAAACAGCAAACCGTTACGCCTCATAGCTCACGGCGCCTATACGCGTCAGAGGAGGCTCGCGGGAGGCTCGTGGGTGGCTAGCGGGACCCTCGCGGGAGGCTCGCGGGCGGCTAGTGCGACCCTTGCGGTAGGCTTGCGAGACCCTCGCGGGAGGCTCGCGGTAGGCTGACGGGACGCTCGCGGGTGGCTCGCGGGTGACTAGCGGGACCCTGGCGGCCGCAGCGCCGGCCCTCCGCGGACAGGCACCGGCTCACCTCCTTTACACGGAGTCCGGTGCTGGCTGTGCTGGGCCCGGTAGCCCTCGATCACCTCCCACTCGCCGTTGTCCCGCTTGATGGGGAAGGACACGCTGAGGACGTGGTTGCACGGCTTGATGATCCTCAGGATGCCCCGCACCCGGTGCCTCTTCTGCTCCGGCGTCTCTCTGCTCTTCAGGTCCTCCACCAGCTTGTTTTCCACGATGGAGGCTCCGCGGTCGAAGAAGCCCTCTACCATTTTAAAGAAGTTGGGGTCGTCTTCCTTCTCCCCGACGGCTTTGCTGTAGCTGCGCACCCGCATCAGAGACGCGGAAGCCGGTAGGACGGAGTCGGCGCATCCAGAGGCCAGCGCGCCGCTGGCTCCCCGAGTCAGCAGCTCGCCTAAATACCTGTACATTCTGAATGAGACGAGGTAATTAAACGTTTTAAGATTAAGGAAATAAAACGCGGACTGGGATGGCAGGAGGGGAAATGCGAAATAAAAAAAATATATATATATAAGAAACAATGACAGCTCCCTACTGCGGCCCGCCCAACATAAAAGTGACAGGATGCACTTAAGCTCGCTGGCTTTAAAAGGCAGGCGACTGACTGCAGTGGAGGGCGGGTCTACGCCGGGGGCGCGCCTCGAGGGGCGGGGTCTCTGCACGGGGACGCGACCTCGCCGGACTCCATAGACAGAAATACAGTATAAATAGGTACTGGCAGCCTAAGGGGGGAAAAGCATGAATACTGTCAATGACAGGAGGCAGAGCGCCGCTTTATATAGCTGTATACGTGATTCTGGGGATTCGGCTCATCTGCTTGAGGTGGGAATATGTTACTTTGGCGCAGGACCTAATCAAGTTTCAAGTTTGTCACGTCTTCAGAGGAACACAGTGAAATTCTTTTGCCACAGGTGCATGGGTGGACAGTAGGACGAACAACGGTGCAATACAAGACAAATATCAGTGCAATAAAAGGCAAGACGGTGCAATATAAGAATGAGTGAACGATAAATGAGCAATAAATAGGTGAGGCAATCATAACAATCCTATGCCTAGAGTCAAGGATCTGCTTCAGAGGTCATCAGTCGGCCTGTACATAATCCCAGACGTCAGTGGATCATATAGTTTACACAGATACACACATACACACACAGTGATGTGCTTTTTGAGAGGCACGTGCTCAAACAGGGGGGCATCCCCCTCAGTAAATTTACACAATCAGGAGATTTTGTGTCATCGTTAGTTATTGAAACAGACACTAGTAACATCAAAGGAGCAGGTACTTTCTTCTGTTCAGGCAAAAGGGATAGCTGCTCAGGAGCCCCCAGCTCCACACACAGTTGGCAATTTACAGACACTAGTTCACCTGACAGAGTGTTTTTTTGACTGCAGACAGAAATCCACAGTACACTGGGGGAACATGCCAGCTCCATACACAGACAGAGAGGGTAGGAGTCACACCCACAACCTTCTGGGTATGAAGCCACGCTGCCATCTTCAGAGCCATTCCTAATAACTCTTGGCCAAGTGCATCTCATTAAAAACCTTTTTTCTTATTACTACAACTTCATGCTTAGAAGAATGTAGCAATTTTCTTGTCAGCTGCGATTTCTGCAGTCTAAGGACGGCCAAGGTTTTGTATTCCTGCCGTACAGTCCTGTCATTTACTACCATAGAAATGACAGCATTTATGGGCCTCTGAATAACAACGACACTAAATAATAAAGTTACCCACAATGTGTCCTTGGGTTTTGTACAAGGTCCACCACCTGAGCTGTCAGCTCGTAGTCCATGCTTACATTTTGAGTTTGTCAGTTTTTGAATTTTTTGAACTTTTTCAATGAATACAAATTATAGTTAATAATAATTTGACCTTATGATTAGATAAAAAAAAAACAAGGACAGATCTGATTGGCAAGAATAGATTGTAAATTTTGATCGCTGGAAACGTATAGTATAAATATAATTCCGAATTCAGTTGATATTCGCATAAATTGTTGCAACCACAGATTTAGGATGAAAACAAAAAAAATATTTTGCCTAACATTTTCATTTCTGGGATTTTGCCAGCTGTTATATGTATGATTTGTGGGTCACACAACAGGTTCACAGCTGAACATTTGACTTTATTTTCACTAGGTCTGGTAGCTCTAGTGCACTGATACTCCAAACAGATTTGTAGACAATGTAGATGAGGCAGGACTGGCTCTGTGGGAAGTACTGTAAAGGCATATCTCCATGGTTAGGGGGCCAATTCTGCCCCCACTTTATGTATGTGTGGAGTTTGCGTGTTCTTCCCTTATCGCTGGGATTTCTGATCTTCCCTTGCAATCCAAAGACAAGTGTCTGCCCTTTAATGGAACTGCTACCCTTCTGAGGTGTTTGGTGTCACCAAGGGCGTAGGTTTGGTTTCAGCAGTGGTGGGGACTAAGTCAGCCCCAAACACAATCAGCACTTCCACAATATTGTCCCTATAAATTCTCAACCTTGCACCCTTGGCCACCACCCCCATTTCCCTGTTCTGGAAAAATTTTTGGAAGATGAATGAATATATCAACCATTGTAACTAGTTCTAGGGGATAGTTCTGGCTGTGGATGGAGGGCAGACCACAGTGACACAGAACACACCAGAAATTTTGGGAATTTCTGACCTTTGTGGCCTTCTTGGTTAAAATACCCCAAGGCTGCTGAAGTCACGGTGTGTATTTCATGCCATTTCTATTCCCACTTGTCAGTTCTCTTTGGGGCAGTGTGAAAACCAGCAGGTTAGGGCGCTATGCCCATATGCAGGAGGTTGTGGGTTGAAACCCTGTAGCCGGCAAAGTTATGTGACCACTGGGCCCCTGAGCAAGGCCCTTAACCCCCAATTGCATCCAGGAACTGTCTGAACCTTCTGTGTTGCTTTGGTTGCTTTGGATGGACTCTTTTTCCTGTGCTGTCATGCAAACATAAAGCTCCTCTGTATGCTGTGAGTCTGGGAGGATGTATGCCCTGGATGTTATTCGTGGATACCGCTCATGTTTTGTCACAATTTTTTTTGTCTTTATTATGGGTTGGTGATAAACTTGAGATAAAAGATCAAAGGCAAGTTATCTTTACAAATGTGAAAAATATCTTATAAATCAGACTGCTTTATACATATAATCCATATATACATTAAGAGCAATCTGTATAGTGCTGGCAAGGATGGCATTTTGGCTTCGTATAATATGGGTATCAGTAGTGACGTTCCCCTTATTTGACTAGCCAGTTCAAGGATGAATTATCAGCATGACCTTACCCTGGCAGGGCTGATGGTGTAATATTATACACAGCATAGTATACTACACACGCATTTGTATGAAGCTCATTTTGACCGATTTCATCGGTAAACGCGATGAGCAGTGTTAAAGTCTTTAGCTGAGGGACTTCATCAACCGGTTCTGTCCTGCAGGCACCAGGATCATGCATTCTCCAAAGCACTTTGACCAGACTATCGCCTCCGTCACCTTGCATTGCATTTCCTGCTGAGTCTGTCTGGAAATACTCCCCTTTCCTACTTGCTGTCATCAGCATTAGTATAAATATCCAGTGCTGCAGTTGAGTGGTGGACCTGAAGTTGTGTTTGGGGGGTTTCTTGTCTCAGCACCCCACTACGGGCTGAGAGTTATGCGGACAGAAGCCTGGGTGATGACCAAGGGTCAGTGGTTTTATGAAAGGGGGCACTAGGGTACAGTGTAGAAGGTAGAGAATAGGACAACATGCTCGCCCCAGTGCACTGCTGTGTGTTGAACCTTCTGTTACCCAGTAACAGAGCACTGGGGATCCTCCTCCCCACTTTCTTCACTCCCAGTTTCCCTCACATGCCCCACATGCATGTGCTATGGTAGCAGCTCTCAGTTCAGGCTGCACTGAGAGAGAAGATTACATCTTTGGTTTAATCAGCATGAGAATTAGTTCATTCAAGTGTTTCAATGCATTTGATGGAATGAAGTGTTTGAAATCACCAGTTACTCATAAAAATCAGCTCCTTAAAAATCATCAACTAGCACAGCATGAAATTTTATTTCTTATGGGGGCGGGGGCTATGGATAGGGACCTATTGACTTATTATGGGATAGTGTGCAGCTGCGCAGGTTAGGACTCTGTACGCAGAAGGTTGCTGGTTCAAATCCCTTGGTTGGTTGAGTGATTTCAACATTAACTCCAACAGTTCTTGGGACACTACAATAACTACTATGTTGCTTTTGATAAAAATGTCTGCTAAATAAACATAAGTGATTTGGACCACCCTAATTTTAAACTATGTTGAAGACCTGCACAATAAGCCGGATCTGGATGTACAATGTGAGGCCTCTGCAGGAAAGCTCCATTTCCCACAGTTCTGCATAGCTGTTGTCTTCAAGCATAATGGACCTCACCCCTCATCATTTGCAGGCTGCAGTGTATGCAGGATTTACAGCTCTCCTTAGACTAAGAGCATATGTATGAAAGTAGACATATGCAATTATTAATTCTATTAATTGATAATTAAACCAAGCATATAATTAGCCCTTTCCAAATGTGTAACGTGACTATGAGGACGGACTCCCCTTCCGTGACCCACTGTGACGTCTCCATCCAAACGATCCCCCACTGTGGCCCTACTGCGCTCAGCCCTTTGACTGGACTCTGCACTGCGATAGGGAGATAAGGTATCTTCTGATCCCCGTGGATCCTGGCACAAACAGTTCCCTTTACTTTGCTTAAAAATCCCACAATTATTAACTGTCCCCAGTTCTTTGAGGAGGAGTAGCAGAAAGGCCAAATAAACCCCTGATAACCCCCAACCACCACCCTCATCCCGCATTGTCCTACTGTACCTCTGGTAACTGTGTAATAAATGACTCCTACATCATTCTGCCTTGACAAGTCATTGGGTCTCGTCCTTCATATATCATTACATTACACTGCCTGCTAAATGCTCTTAACCAGAATGACCTACTTGGTTAGCCTTTTAATGAACGCTTTAATTATTTATTCAGCTGAATGCTTATGGAAGCAGTTCAAGTTTGATGGCCAGCTTGGACAGAATGGCAAATCCCTAGGTCACAATTAGCAAACGGTTACTCCTTTGGTATATTCACAAATGAGCATTGTGCAGTTTGAATATCCAATCTGAAATTGTTTTGATGTAATTGACTGGTCAAATTGATCTCATTAATCTCAAGAACATCCATCCAACTTCTAGCCATGTCAAGGTCAAGGTCAACCTGGAGCCTATTCCTGGAAGCACAGGGCACAAAGCTGGGGTACATATTGGGTGGGATAGCAGTTCACCACCAGGGCCCATACGGTCATGCACTATGTGCGATTTAGAGACACTGATTAGCATAACAGTATGCCTTTGAACTGCAACAGAAAACCCACACCATGCAGATTCCATTCTCAAAAACCCGCAATCCTGGAGGTGTGCTCCCCCCTAAGGGCCATCACGCAGTCCCTATATGAAGAACAGGATTTTAATCAAAGATGGGTGCTAGAACAGTTGTATTAGGTTGGTAGTTGGCGTACTGCATATATGCATCTGATGGCACATGAGCTTAAGGTTCTCACATATCTTGCTAAAGCATGAATGAAAATGGATTGATCTTACTGAATTGGAGACAGACCTGGAGTATTTATATCACTGTCACCCACAGCAGGCATTTGCGGAGGGGGCTCTGTGTGCCTTACAGAAGATGAAGACTGTT
>JAODKN010000039.1:9070032-9081072 GCA_026774425.1 Petrocephalus zakoni | reverse complement strand
TTCCGGAAAACATAAGGGAGGATCTCTTTTTCTGTTCCGGCATTCTCGAACAAACTACCCCTGAATGCACACATGGGTGAGGTGTCGCTTGTGGGCGGGGCCAGGAAGGATCCGAGCATTGTTCCCTACAGTTATCTATGAAACCATTCCAGTCGTCCCTGTGCACGCCACTAGTACTCTCCACAGCCAGCTTCGCTCAGAATATCTTGCTTTTCGGAAAACGTGTCTGATTTTTATGCTCTCATCAGACCCGGCCCAGTATTTATTGAATTAATCTGAAAGCGGGCTGTTTTTCATGTTAATGATTTAAGTGATTGAGTGTGGCATTTAAAAACGAGAGAGGCGTTCAAGAGGAAAATCATAACCAAGTTAAACTATTTGCCACCAGGAAGAAGAAAAAAAAATTCTTAATATATCTGCGCGGAATGAGGGCTGCCTCTGTAGACAGGAGGTGCAGGGAATGCAACGGCAGAATTGATCACAGGTATTGATTTCAGTGAGTGGTGGAGACTTTGCTGTTTCCCTGCGTGAGGCGGCTGACTGAATACCTCACTCCTCCTGTAATTGAGCGGCAGGGTGGATGCGAGTGGCAGCAGGGGGCGGCTAGGACCCTTATTTCGGCCACGGGTGAGGCAACTGTGCTGAGGGAGAGTGGAGGGGAGAGGGCGATGCTCGAACATTCCAGCAGGTGGCGTAGTGGTGAAGGATGCAGGTAGAGCCATATTACAGTTCATTTGAATTAAGCAAGTGTTTAATCTAGCTGTCTAATGTGTACAAAATTCTAAGTGAATGAAAAGCCCTCTGCTCACACAGGAATCACCGGTCACTCCACCTTTCCCCGGGGGATGGAGGCTGGGCCCCAAATTTGTTGAGAGGTCACCGCGCTACGTGCGGGCGTGTGACGGACAGTGGATGTCACTGTGGAGCAGGGAATGGGAGACTGGGACCCTGGGTCTCTAACCTACCCCCAAAACAGCCTCCTGACCAGAGACAGCTAAAGCAGAACAGCACACATCACTGTCCTCACGCCTGTTATGATATTATGATATTATTCTCTGTCAGTCTCAGAGCTACTTGTTGCTTGTAGGTCGGAGGCATGTTTACCGAATGCCTAGCAGAGCAGCTTCTATGTCACAGAAGCCGAGCAAGAGAGCAAAGGACTTATGGACTGGGACGAAGCAGGGGGCAGTTGTACTCAAACCAACGACCCCCCCCCCTCCCCACCAAACTACCTGCTCGCCGAAGATCCTCCCGCTGACAGATGGAGGAGACTAATAGTACAATTATGCACCCGCGCCGACGGTTCCTGTTTACCGCTCGGTTGCTAAGCAGTGACATCAGTTGGCCCCTCCCCCCCCTCCTGCTAATCCCCTCCCTCCCTCTCTCTCTCTCCACACCCTCACACGCACCCACTCGCCGACAGAGTCTGGAGCTGAGCTCTCGGAGCAGCCAGTTACCGTGAGGCAGACAGGCATGGTTACAGCATAGTGTCTCTCCATGTAGCCCGCTGTCTCTTCCTTGCGGGGGGGTATCTGAGGTCCAGCAGTAGTAGGAGACACTATCAAGGGGACATCCTCTTTTTTTTTAAGGTTTGCGCTTAAGGAAAACACAACTTTTTTTTCCCCCAATTTGGTGTTTCTTCTTTTTTAAACTTTTCCTTTTCATTGTTTTTCTTTTACTTTTTTTTTTTGGTTGTAAGTCTTTCCTCACTTGGCGGGTCTCTGTGTCACCGAAGGGCCGCATGCATGACACTCCGCAAAGGCGAGAAGACCACCATCAGCATCCAGGAGCACATGGCCATCGATGTCTGTCCTGGCCCTATACAGCCCATCAAGCAGATATCTGACTATTTCCCCCGCTACCCGCGGGGTCTCCCCCCCGTAGCACCCCCCGTGCTCAGCCGAGCGGGATCCCTGCACTCCTCTGCCAGCCAGCAGTCCGCGGGCCCCCCCCCAGAACAAGCCCGCGATGAGGAGGACCAGGCCAGAGCTTCAGGGGCCACAGCCCCCCCGCCCACCAAGAAGGACGAGGAGCCAGATGTGGAGGGTTACGACTCAGACGACTCTAGTAAGTGACCACCGCCCCCCACCCCCACTAAAAGCATCTCCCCCTCCCTGTCGCTCCCTCTCTGGTGTTTGTGCGTCTCTGTCCAACCAACTGTTGCGATTCTGCCTCTCCTTCCCCAAACCCTGTGCCACGCGTCGCTCGCACAGGACCGGCACAGGAAAGCGCCGAGGTCACAAGGTCACAGCCGGCAGTCGGTCCCGCTATATCGTAATTTCGCGGTCGGAAAAGTGTATGCTAACGCGTGGCTTGTCCCCTCCCTGCGCCGTCGTCCGGCTCGTTTTTTCCTTTCTCTTTTTTTTTGTTTGCAGTTTATGCCTTTGAATATCAAGCAGGCTGTGAATCAGATTTCCGTCTGCACGCGATCCTCAGACCCGACCGGGACGCCGTGTCGCTTTGCACATCTGCGAGGTTTAATCTGGCGGATGGAAGCGGCCACGCTAGTCCGTCATGCCTGTGGGGAGCGCGCGCTCGCCGTGACGCGCGTCCCTGCCACCTCGCTTTCACATTCATCATAACGGTGCATTTAAGCACTAATGTTTATCCATAATATTCCCTCCAAGTTCATTTGAATCCTTGAAAATGCACTATTAACTGGTCAGCCAGGCTCTGAACAAAAGGGAATCCAAACTTTATTATGTTTAGTATTATTAGAATAAATATTAGAATGTATTACTCTTAATCACCTTTGTAAAATATCCTATTTTCTATTCCAGTGCATGCTTGTAAATTGTATTATTATTATACTGTCTCTAATCTAAAGTGAATGATTAATTGTCATTGTTGACACACCTCGGGATTTAGCCCATATGTGACATAGCAATGGGCAGCTAATTCAGCGCCCAGGGAGCAGTGTCTGGCGGGGGGGGGGGATCAAACCAGCAGCCTTCTCTGACCATTAGGCCACCACTGTCCCTGAAAGTGTAGCTTCCATGTCATGTACCCTGTTGCTGCACTGCTCTTCTGGTTCCTGTCCTCAGACAGGCTGTCCGTCTTACTTCTGTGGAAGCAGCAGTGACCCCGTAACCCGAGGCTCGTGCCGTTCTCCCGCTACAGTCAGCGAGGGCTGGTTTCACGCTGCGGTATAGCAGGCCGCTGGATATCTACTCCAGGTTGTGAATTACGACTCCCTGTGGTTAGATACCCGGCACCTGTCAGACAGCGGGGGTTAATCTGGGAGGTGCAGCCCACGTCAAATTGCGAGGGGCCACAAATTGGGATTTTAATCCTGAGCAGAGCTGGAAAGTTCAGGTTCAGGAAGTACTCATACAAATCCAGACCACGATTTTGTTTCAGCCAACCAGTTGAATATTGAGTGATTGTGACTCTTTATACTCAGCTGGTTGGTTGAAACAAAATCTTGGTCTGGATTTGTACTTTATGGACCAGAAATTTCCACCTCTGATCCTGAGAGCACCTTGGCAGGGACCACAACAGATGTTTATTGATTACCCTACATTAGGCAGAATGCCCCCCCTTAAGGAAAGGAAAGAAAGGCCTTAATGTAACTGGGGATCTAGCAATCGAGTATAAAGAGACGGTTTGCAGAGAGATTCTTTTCTATTGTTATAGCCCTTGTGGTTTGTTTTTATTGCGTTGCTTTTCTTTATTATAGTTTTGATTGCTCAAAATATCGCAGCGCCTTCAGTGCAAAGCATAATCAGCCACTTGACGAGAATGAGCAGACATGTGTCTGTATCGGGATCCAGACATTATGGGAGAGATCAGGACGTTATGGGAGAGATCAGGACGTTATGGGAGAGACTGAGGTCTGGATGTTTGGGCTAATTGTCACAGAAGGTAAAATGTCAGCATGTAGCCCGTCTGCCCGTGACGGGGGGCTGAGGGGGATCGAGAGCCCCGTCGGGCTCGGCGCTGGGAAGTGCCCGTCTCTCACCAGCCAGCACCGTCGGCTGAGGAGCCAGGCGTCGGCAGACAGCGAGAAAACAATTAGTCACGATCCGGCATCTTCCTTCGGAGCTGGCAATTAGAGGAGAGGCCACGTGGTGGCCGGGGACCTGCCCTAAGGAACGGGGGGCTTTAGGAGAAAGGCGGTGGGGGGGGCGTACCACACGCGAGGGGGGGTCAGCTAAGCGGCCGCCACAGACAGCCCCACCCCGCGTGTGCTCACCCATACGCCATCGCCGCCAGCTGCCTTTGTGAACAAACCGAGCCTCGCAATCCCCAAACTCGCCGGCCCTCCTTAAAAGGGCGTCAAAGCCGGCGTGCGTCTGTTTGGTACGGGAGACCCGGCGTTTGCCGCATATATCTGCCTTTTGGCGGGACTTCCC
The DNA here is from genome assembly GCA_026774425.1 of Petrocephalus zakoni. Taxonomy (NCBI): domain Eukaryota; kingdom Metazoa; phylum Chordata; class Actinopteri; order Osteoglossiformes; family Mormyridae; genus Petrocephalus; species Petrocephalus zakoni. The sequence goes on along the minus strand of JAODKN010000039.1, from coordinate 9,076,717 downwards.
CACTCCGACACGAGCGGATGCGAACGTCGGTCGGTCTTGGGGTCACTCGCGGCCCCAGAACACCGGTCACCGCCACGTGCCGCAGAGCACTAATGAATATAAAGATTAAATTCTGCTGTCTTGGTAGCAGGACTACTTAGATGAGTTGCGTGCATGAATTACATTAAATTGCGGTATTGTATGTTGTATTCAGTGTTTTTTCTTAAATGTCCAAAATGTAAAATACCTTTACTGTGAACACTCGCCAAGAAAAGCCGTTTGAAGAGATGGATGAACAGATGGATGAATGTGCACTGTTACGTGTTAAATATTGTATATTGAATACTGCAGAAATATATAACACGATATACAGACCATAACACTGTGTTGGATGAAGGGATGAAGATCAGATGTTAGAGTCTAGAGCTACACAGTATATCCCGCACCTGTGCAATAATCATTCATTTGTTGGTACTGATTTGTGTCTGTTGACGCAACTCACAGCAACACCACCAACTTATTTGACACACTCTGTTGGTAGATAATAAAAGGTTCTATTTGGCTATAGTTTATTTCAGGTAATTTCATCTCCCTTTTTGTTTTATAAATATCACAGTATTACTGGAAATTTGACATATCGCGATGGAATATCGTGACGTGATATCATGGAGCCCTAGTACAGTTTGTATTGTGAAGCAAGATTAAGATTGTTACTTTTTGATGGGGATGGTGTGGTTTTACGCTTGTAATACACGGTGCAATACTATGAAACATCGAACGACACAACGCCTTTAAAGTTTTCTGACACCTTGTCTCGGGGTCTCAAGGTGAAGTCAAAAGATATTATGTAGACGAGCCGTTGAAGGGCTGTGAAGGCATCCCGCTGCGCCTAACACGTCTCTCCACCACTAAGGTGGGGCTAATGTGCTTCAGCACAGAGGATTTCAGCCCTCGCGGTGAAGCAGAGTTGAAACTGCAGTAACTGGCCCCGCGAGACACCTGCTAAGAAAAACACTCACCTGTTAGGCAGGAGCTTCGCCAGTTCCGAAGCCACTCAATCCGGCCTTCCAGTATGTCATTACAGTGGCGAGACATTTGCATGCTGATGATTAAAAAACACCCAGAGTAACATTTTCTGCTCTATTTCTCTCAACTTAGATTTTAATTGAGGAAGAAAGCGACATGCCCTGCTGTGTCTCCCCTCATAGGGCAATCAGAGCATTTCTGAACACTATTTGCGTTCCATTGGTTTATTAATGTTTTTTTAATATGCAGAAAGAGCCAGCAAACAGCATTACTTGCGTTTCACATTCTTCTGTCATTCACACTTAATGACTGGACTCGCGCACGGGCAATTGTATGCATGCTTGGTAATGTGGATTGGCTGTTCCCTGTCAGTAAAACCAGACATGAATCATGCATTGTAAGCGACTCGCCAGTGATATTTTTCAGAGAATTTTGGATAAAATCTGTTTTGTTGTTACAGTTTGCTGCGCCTTTGTGTCCCAAAAGACACTGTTCCCATAATTTGTCACTGTGCAATGCTTCACTCTTCTGACCCTCTATTACTAAGGGAAATAACCAATTGGCTGGATCTTTCACAACTGCATCATAGGCTCCTATTAACCATCATCCAAGCTATCATTTGTCAATCAGAGACTGAATACAGAGCATCCTACTTTTTCTGGACCTTAGGCAAAATTCATAAGCCCTATTTTGATATAACAGTTCCGTATAACCTTTGGCTACCAGAGGTGTCAATTTCAGGTCCAGAATGTAAAAATCCAGACCAGGATTTGGTTTCAACCAATCAGTTGCGCATAAAGAATCACAGTCACAGAGCGCTCAACTGATTGGTTGAACCAAAATCCTGGTCTGGATTTGTACTTTCTGGACCTGAAATTGACACCTCTGTTGGCTACATATAACCTATTTGTTCAAGAAAGTTGCGGGTAAAGATGCAAATTAGAGAAAGCTGTTGAAATGCATCAGCTGGTCATAGAAATCATTTCAACATCAATAGCCAGATTCTACGTCTATAGAGTGAGATTAGCAATTAGCGTTACGGAGTACTGTATTGTAGAAATTATTTGAAATAAATGTGTTAATATTTAAACATTTTTAACACTTGTATATTTTTTATTTCAAAGTAAAGACCTTGTATTCAATATTTTTTTGGCTTCATTCTAATCTTTTGGCTTGTAAGGTATTTCACAAGTGGGGCAATTGATTGACCATCTGGGTAGACAAGACCAGCAGTCTTATATAGTGTTTTATAACGTTATACTGTAACACATCATCATGCTGTTAAAAGGGCGTGCAAGGATGTTTCTTCCAAATTTAACACCTGAACATATAAAGTACATTGGCTTAGAAGTCGATTTATAGTGCATAAGTCCTCAGAAAGTCCATCTCTGTTTTTTTGCACTACTTCATTGCTGTCCCTGGATGTATCATTTGAATCTGGATGCTAAATTGAGAATATGTACGTATTCATGTTTTTATATCTGACTTAAGGGTAACGGAATTCAGATTTAGTGTTTTTGTATAAATGCCAATGTGTGTAAAACTGATAAGTACATTTCTGAATGCAGCTGAATTTTACAATAAAATAATTACTTGAGGGGGCACAAATTATGTAGTAATATACTCTTAATGTATTAATTAACCAGAAACTAAGTGTCGATTATGCACCAATCCCATGTCCGTCCATCATTAATCAGTCATAACAGTTCATGATGTATTTCATGCAGGAACTACATTAGTCGATGATTTGTTCTTGAGTAGTAACTGAGAATTTAAGGTATTTGTGGCCCCTCAAGTAAAATGTTACCCAAAATTCTTACATATACGTGCTGTTACCTTTTAGCATAAAAGCCAGTCTGTGCATACCCACTCTGTTTGCCTTTGTGTACATGTATTTGCGTTTGTTTATCGACATGAGAGGTTGACAGCAGGACAGTTATATCAATATGAATATCAACATCCATTCAAACACGTACGTAAATGCAGAAACGTATCACGTATCCCACAGACAGAAAATGTGATATTCATGGGTATGTTTGCAGGAAGACGACAGACACTGCATTCTTGTAAATCAGGACACTTGGGAGAGAGGATGATAGTGTTGTGGAATCGCTCACTCGAATGCGGTATGAGTAAGTGCTGCTCTCTGCAGTCGCTCCATGTGAGTAATTCATGCACACGCCACATTTTACTTTGTGGCCTTTAGAGTACAGACAGCTATTGATCCTTTTCGGTTTCAGTGGAAAGCAGGCTACCTAGTACCGATTCTAAAGAAGAGTGGGAAAATGCCGTCAACGTGCGCGGCATATTCAGAAAGTCACATGTTACAAGTGTTTAGGTGCAATTGTGGGCTAAGCTAGGCTTATTGCCAATCATAATATTGACAGATTCTCACTTTGTCGGTGTAACACAGTCACAGTTTCGCTATTTTTCTCTTCCCAGAGCCATTTCTCTATGTTTTAATACTCGCAGTACAACATGGGCACTTATTGTTTCATTACTGAGAAACAAGGGTGATGTTTGGACCTTGGAATGATTTGCTCGTAAATAACTTTTGGCCATGCTGTAATAATTATGCGCATGGCAGAAATTTGGATGTTAGTAATTTTCGTTTCGCTGTAATGAATATCAACACAAAAGGAAAAAAGAAAACTATTCTAAAATAGCCACAACACAAATTTTGGAAGACCTGATGGCACGGCCGGGCGGGGATCCAGCCCTCGTGCTTGTGTTTGATTTGTATGCTTGCCTGCTCTCTCTCACTTGACAGCTTTTTACCATAAACATGAAGAAGAGTTTATTTTTGGATAATATTTTTTCCTTTTTATTTTCTGCCCCTGCCTTGTGGCCCAAAGTCGCTTTGCCTACCCCACAGGCCGGACCAGGACCCTGCCCAAGACATTCCATTGGATTAGATGCATAAAATATAAGAATATAGGATTTCTGTTTATAGATCGGTAGTGTGCTGATTAAGTGGTAATCGAAGATGCATGATTGAAAGGTGTTTGTAGTGACGTGAGCAGTAATTGAATAATTGAATATCGCTAATTGTCAGAGTAATTTTATTGATTCAAAACAGAGTGGGAAAAAATAAATCAATGGCGAAGTTTAATGAAAATATGTAATGTCACTCAGAGATTGCTACTTCACTATATCTGCTTTGCATTCCATCCATGATTCACTTTTCTGTACCCGGTTGTCCTATACAGAGTCGCGGGGGTGGGGGGGGGGGGGTCCGACAAGCAATTTGGCATCTCCAGTTAACCTCAGCATGTTTCTGAATTGTAGGGGAATCTGGCACACCCCCTGGCTAAGCATCGTTCTCCTAAATCATATGATCTCCCGACCATTTGCTCATGTACGATGACATTCCGCCGTATATGTGTCATACTGCTTTGATTGCATCAGGACGTCTCATTGGAAACGGAGTCAGTGCCGTTTAACTGTTTTTAACAGGAGTGGCGAGCAGAAGAACTGAGATCATTTGATTATTTTCTTTCGTATCTGATATTTTACAGTCATTAAGTGAGGATTTATTGCAGGGGGTAAGAAAAACAAAGCAAGCTGAATAATTAGGTAACGAGGGGTGTACGTGACATGGAGCAGCATCTGAAATACAGTTAAACGTACGAAAATATGTCGTGAGGAGCTGAACGCTGTAATTTGCAAGTGTGCTTGTGTTGATGATATTGCATTGTATCACCCTAACCACACAGATGACCTTTCCAAACATTTTAAGGCCATTCTTGCTGAAACATGCCAGAGGGAGCTTGACAAAAAGTAGCATTTGATAGCACTGCTCTTTACTCATTTCATCACAGAGAGTGAAATTTCTTATAAAACCTGCATAAATAAAACCAGACACACACTTCTGAGAGCAATCTGTGTGACACCTTTTCTGAAAACCAAGTCCAATCACTATTTTTGTCGCCCAGAGCATCTAGGTCGCTGAAACGTTCAGCTGACAACAGGGAACTGATATTAGTCTCGAGAGGCAGGAAAGCATTCGACATAACTAAAAAATAAAGTGCAGCTGAGACTCATGTCAGTCACTAGCCACTGAAATGTGAGAGTAAATATATATATATCAGAGACGTCTGCGTGGCATCTAGTGCTGGCTGAGTGCGCGCAAACTCATAAATGTCATTCTGAAAAAAGCCGGCTGACGTCAATCTATACTGACTACAAATCCTTGTACTATTACTAGATCCGGGTGGGATTTACGGGGTTTCTAATGAATTAGTGATATGCCTTGGAGATTGATGAGATCACAAAGTGTGGAATATTACGGAAATGGGAGTGTAGTGGCCAAACATCACGACTTTCGGAATGGCGTGTTTGGCCCAGTTGTTCGCTCATTAATCTGTTTACCTCGCCGCTTATCAGACTTTTACTGGTGGGCACATGTTTATGTGTTTGCGAAAGGAAGGAGCAGGTGACTGTACCTGCATTTTCCACTCGCTCAGGGTTAACTGGCCACTAACTCAGAAACCCCGACCGCTTGTGCGGCAGCGATGAGTCACTGATTCCGTTAACATCCCCCAAACGGCCAGCTAAGCCCTGGGTATTCCCCAACATCAAGCTCTGTCTGCTCAGTCATTGGCGTTCCACTCCCTCCACAATGGAAGCTCAACAAACCCCTCTTCCCTGCCATCAACCTGTAGCCTATGCCCACCCCATAGCCCAGTCATGAAAAATCACCCCTGTCACATGATGCAGGTGATGGAGGGAAATCTAATTTGGGAGAATGTCAAAAAACGGTGGCCATGTTGCGGACCCAGAGCGTTTCGATTACTATCAGCCGAGTTAGAAATAGACAGTTTTGGGGCGTGGGGCTTGGGGCTTGGGGCATGGGGCAGGCAGGTGGTGTAATGGTTAGGGACACAACCGTGTAGTTGAAAGATCCCAGTTCGAGTTCCCGACCCGCAAGTACCACTGAGGTACCCTGAGCAAGGTACCATCCCCAAGCACTGCTCCCCGGGTGCTCACGTAGCTGCCCCCTGCTGTGTCACGATGTCACATGGGTTAGAAGCAGAGGACACATTTCGTTGTTGTGTGCTATGGTGCATCAACAATGATGACTAATCACCTTCAACTAACTGATATTCTGCAGTGTCCAGTAGTCCTGTTACACCCGAACCACGGCCCAGAGCTTCACACAAGTCTTATTTTTGCATTTTATCTAGCAGTTGCTTTAGTCCTAAGCGAGTTACAAAGTGAGGCAGATTTATGGTGTTCTGGCTAACACTGCCAAAGCACAAGTTAAATAACAGCATTTGCTGTGCTTAATCGCACACGCTTAACTCCTCCATTAATGGGGCTGAGGTCAGGAATCGCCGGAGAAACGGCGCTCCGGGCCGCAGCCTCGTCGTAGCTCTGGTACTGCGCCGCCTAATATGTGCTGTGCATTGCTTCCAGGAACACCCATCCAGTCAGGTTCATCTGAGTCTCTTATCCACTAGGAGTGCGTTAATGCAGACATCCCACCTTAGGCATATTGATTCCGGGGAGGCAGATAAGGGACAACCTGGCAGGCGGGGGTGCTGGTGAGGTCTGGGCAGTATTACGGTAGTACCGTATACTATGGCATTTTTGTTCAGCAAATTTTATTGGGAAATACTGAAATAGTGTTGCTTTTTACCATGGTATACTGCCTGGACTGTGCTGGCTGGCGGGGGGA
>JAODKN010000039.1:9037862-9056886 GCA_026774425.1 Petrocephalus zakoni | reverse complement strand
CTTTTTTTTCCTGGCGCCGCTTCTCAAACCCACTCCCACGTTCGCCTTCTCTTTTTTTGGGGCCTGAGGCGGGGGGGGGGGGGGGGGGGCCAATTGCCATTATGTGCAGCATAATGTGTAGTGCTGTGGGATGTGTTTATGTTCTCTAATTAACATGTTTCACCAGCTTATTGTTTATTATTAATTATGGAGGAAGGGATAACGTTATAGTAATACGAGTCTGTGTAACACTGACCTGGATAGCCAGATTGCAGATGGGTGGGTGCAGTGGCATTGGGAAGAGTTTGAGATTGGGGGGGCAGCAAATTTGCCCCAGCAGGGCAGGGGGTGGCTGGGAGGTGGGGGGGGCACGATGTTTATCGCCACATGCGATGCAGCAATCACATCAGGAGAAGGTGTGATGTAAGGGAGACTTTAAAATAAAAGAATCGTTTGAAATACAGCAAACACCATTTAGGGTGCTGTTTCACAACTAAATATAACTGAAAGGTAATTGATCCCTATAATGTTTGTCTGATACAAGCCTACAGTCTTGGTTAGGTGTATGTTTGGTCCTCGTGGTCTGCATGTGACGCGCAGTGGCCTCAGTCACATGCGGACTCGTAATGAAGGATCAGGAACGCGCTCTTAGAAACGCGTTAAATTGCAAAATCACAAAACCCAATAATATCGCAATGTGCTTTTTTTATAGCAATGTTGGGGGGAGGGTGGTGTGCGGTCCCTGCCCCCCTATTAATGGCTCCTCTCGATGGATGGATGGATGGTGTTCATCCTAGCTGCTGGGTGTCAGGCTGCCAGCCTCCAGTGATGCCCGCCCCTCTGTCCCCAGTGAATTGGCACAAGGCACTTCTGTAATCTCCCTTTAAAAACCCGCCCCTCCCGCTCTCTTTGCGGTGATCCCCATTCCAGGTTCATTAAGTCAATAGCTGCCCCTGCGTTTGCCTGAATGTGCTGCCATTTAGTCCCAGAAATAAATGTCCTCTTGGAGCTCAGCAGTGAAGATCTCCTCGTTTTCATCGCGGGCATTGCTTAGTGCTGGGTGTCTTAGAGAGCAGGTCCGGTCACGCTTAGGGGCGTGTACCTCTGCTTCCTGTGCTTGGCTCTTATTGGCTGACTGTGTATATTTGAGTGCGATTCGTTATCCACCTGCCCAGATGCAGGTACCTGCCTCACCTGTAACGAGTACCCTGGCCGCCACCTGGTGTCACACTTACGCCCAAGCCGACTCACCCTGATTCCATCTCGCCTAATTCCACCGTCACACCCCCCCCCTTCCGAACGCGATTCCCATTTCTCCATCTCGCCATCATCCGGCTTTGTCTGCTATCTGGAATTAGCGTCCTGTTTATCTGAGATATACACTTTTTATTGGTTTTATTTATCTGAGTGCAATACATACATGTATTATACCTATTATACTTGTACCTTATGCCTATATTGAGTGAATGATGTTACATGTATACAGCCCTTTCCAAGATACCCAAAGCGCTCTCCGGAACAAGGGGAAGCCGTTTCAACCACCACCACTGTGTAGCTGCCACCTGGATGGTGCGACGATATTATGGAGCCATTAGTTATTATTTGTGGATATTTATGCGAGGCTTTAATTATAAATATTAATCAACAACTATATAGAACTATAATGGTAGTAACTCTTTAATAAAAAAAAACTCGGTTATAACTTGTTTATGATTGTCTATTAATAATTAATAACTCCAATTATTAACCCCACTATAAACCATGAATATCATAAACTCTTTATACAGGCAGTGATAGCAAACTAGTTACTGTATTTTAGTAGCCGCTCTTAAGCATTTAGCTGCTGTTTAGCTGCCTCGTTAGCTCCTGAAAACGCTATAACCTATAGCAGTCTGTGTAGATATTGACCCAAGTCTTTCTTGCAAAATCGATCATTTCCAAGTAGCTTTTTAAATACGCCATGATGCTGGCGTGGGACTCATTACACGGCATCGGGGCCAGGTTAGATGTCACGGACACATAAGTGGGCTAATCTCCTCGTGTTCGCTGGCAGAGAGACTCGAGCTCCAGCACGGACCATCGTATAAGCGCTCGTCTGTGTTAGCCAGCCCTCATAGGGGTTCTGTGGGTCTAATCTTAATGAGGGCGTTAAAATGTCCCTGAAGTAGAGTGACGCACCATTAGAAGGTCAGCGTCAGTGTCAAGCTCGCCTCGAACCCCGATCAGGGACACTTTGCGTCTCTGGGCTGTCGCTTGGGCCGCAGTTGTCAGGCTCTCACAAAGCCAACCGCAGGATGAGCCCCTTAATTCCCGAGGCGTCCCCTGCTCTGTGTCCACCCCACTGCTTTAATCTGAGTCACCCTAAGATTTCAGAAGGTTTATGGGGCGATTTTATCTGATCCCCCCCAAATAAAAATGTTTAAATCCACAATTAATGCACAGTGTCCACAGGGAATGTAAATTCGGAAGGTCAGTCAGTAAATATAACTTAAATTTCCACTCACAAGGTAATAAACACACATTTTCAGTTCAATAAATTTGGCCTCAGACAGTATAGCACGTCTGCTTTAAACTGACTAGCATTCACTTTGGGTTCGTCATTAAGGGTAACTTATCACAATTCAGTTGAAGAGACAAGTATTGTTCCTTCAGTAGTTCACAGTGGTTTACAGAATTATCAGATATAGTGACAAGTAGCTGCTTGAGATCAAAGATCCGTCACGATTCATTAATGAGCAAACAAGAGGCGCCCTCATCTTCGTCACTGATGATGATGACTGCAGACCTGACGTTGCCATTGCCTGCATGCCTTGGCACGGAGCCTTGGGTGAACAGACTGTATGAGGGCTAAGGCAGCATGCCTGTGGCAAACCTGTGTTGATGATCAATGTGGACGAGGTTCTGTTTCCGACTCTCATTGCCTGGGTCAGTCAGGAAATCAAACAGCCAGCCACAGACAGAGCTGCACAGACAAAGGACTCTGAATTTTAACAACATCTGAAAGAAAAAATGTGATGAATATAGAATTATGATCAATGAACATCATCCTGACTTAGACGTTCTTACTTTAAAGTTGATACCAAGCCATGTGTAGGCCAAGGATGGTGACGTAGCTGTGTGGCACTCGTACGCAAACTGAAATCCAGGGTATCATAGTTCGCAATAGACAGGACTAGTCTGCACAGGCACTTTATTATGATGGAGGTAGGAGGTGAGACGGTTAGCATTGAGCCAAGGGACGACATTTCTTTGGCACAAGTTTGACTATGTTCTTAAGACGGACAGTTTTAAGACATCCGAGAACACCCCTGACAGCTGGGCGGTGCATGTCTTGAAGACGCGACAGAATGCTGTCAGGGCCAATGGCGTTACGCGAGTTAAGACCTTTAAAGGTTTTAGATTCGTCAGCCACCATCGCATGCAGAGTAGCTCTGTCTGAGGTAAACATAGCCTCTTCTGCTCGGTTTGGGCTGTGGGTCATAAAAGTTGTATAGACAGTGAGGCAGTGGTGTCCCTAAATGCAGACTGGAAGGTTTTGTAGTCAGTTATTGCCTGCAGTCCTTTCCATATACAACAGGGATCACAGCTGCCATAGCCATGCATTTCAGATTCCTACAAAGTGTCTTTTATGCCCCAATTTGGGTCAGTGTCAGCAGTCAGCTGTTTGTTAGTACCTGGCATGTCTTCGGGGTGACCTGCAGGTAATCCGTCAAACACCTGCAGCTCGCCCAGCTATCAGCCGCGAGAGTCCTGATGCTCTGATTGGCTGAAAACTGCTCTGCACGGAACCATGTGACATGTAGCAGGTGAAGAAAGCAGTAGTCTTGGCAGCCAGCGTATCTCGGGGAGAGCACAAGCCTCGGCTGCAAAGCATGCTGGGACGTCATGAAAAGGCACAGAGCTGCGGGGAAAGCAGGGGCTGAAAGTGCTGGAATGGCAACAAAAAGATTTTGGAAGGCATGAGAATAATCATTGTGGTGTGTTTTAAGCAAGACTAAGCTGGTAAGATTCAATCTTCTTGTGTAGTGTAGTCAAAGGCAGACTGGCAAAAAAATGCAGCCTGGGAATTTGCTGCTGATCTGGAGGAGGGGAGGAGGGGAGGTCCCATTAGTATATTTTATTGATCGCAATCAACCAATTGGCCACCAATGAAATAAAGCATTAACTATTAATTATCTCCTGTGATCCGCCTGGGAACATGCCGTGATCGAGCGACGGGTGGGCCAGCCCTGGTATATGGCCAGTATAACGCTATATCAGTGGCAAGTGAAATTTGCTGGAAACTCTCGTATTTGAAATCTGCATTATCGGATGAAAAGCCAATGAAATATATGAATACCTATAAATCTATGCCAAGATTTTTTTTTTCTAGCTTAGCAATGTTTGGAAATGTAATACATATGACATACAATTCACGTTGACTTGGTCTGAACGGACACATGCCAGAGGAAGATGGATTATATGCTATGCGATGACCTTTTTTTTACGCAAATTGCAATATTTACGCATATCCAGCTCTAACCCATTTCTCAACCTGAATCCTGTTCTTCGTTCCCTTTATTTTTCGAACATATTAACGAATAAATTAGCGAGATGCATAGTAACGTGCGACTTCTATCTCGCGTCTCTCAGTGCGCTACTTCTTACTCCTACAGCCATGTGAGCAAACCATAGACAGCAATGCCTAGCAACACGTATGCCATAGAATGCTCTGTGCTGATTGGATGCGAAGGTAAGGCCCCGCCCCTTCACATATTTGGCCTACACCTTGCAGCCTGCTGAAGGCCTATCTGTCTACCTTCTGCTGATGGTTCTGTGTGCGGAGCGTGCATTGAGGTTCCAGTTTTTATTCCACATTTGGACATGAAGATAGCGACAGCAGCAGCCCCAAGGCGCCACTGACTGGAATTAATTTCTTCTGCTGATAATACCATTGACCCCAGAGTGGAATTGTAGGTCAGAAAATGTCCTCAGACGATTAATTAGAAGCCAGTGTATCACAAGAAGGCTGGATTTGTAATCATTTTTTTCATTGGATGCAATTAATAATAAAGTATAATGAGGACCATTAAGCACTGCAGTATTGATCTTATGTTCAAGTAACGATAATTGCAGAAGATACACTGTCATTTATTGTCTACCAGATACAGCCATTATAAGTAATAGAACCATGTGTTCCATGTGCATTTTTTCTGTTCCAAAAAAGGCTTCCAGCCACCTGTGGAATATTGCCTGCCAGTTCTCCACAACCTCTGGAAAGCATCCCTACTGATTTCACAAGGAAACAAATTAATATTGCCCAGTGCTCTGAATGCCTTTAATGAGGCATTACACTGGCCAAGTCTGTGTGTCCACTCCAAAGCTAAGAGGGAAAAAAAGTACTCCATTTCCTGGAGTACTTACACTAAGACCAGTGGAAGGAGACCACCAATAAATGATAGATGTCAAAGAGAGTGGTAACTAAGCGTAACTAAGCCAAATGTGAAGATGGGAGTAGTATTTGTTAGCACTGTTAACTGTAGGGACCTCCCTCACATGTGAAAACACTGTCTGGGAAACAGGGAAGATATGTCTGTTGAGCAGATTAATAAAATTAAGAATAGTCATTGCAATTAGTCTGGTAGCTCAGTAGTGGTAGTGGATTTGAGCTGACTGGTAACACATTACTAGAAGGGGTACAATTCATGTAGTAGTACACTCTTACTTAATGCATTAATTAATCAGTAACTAAGTGTTAGTTATGTACTGGCCAGAATCAGATATTATTTCGAGTTACACAAGGAATTTGGTTCCGCCCGACGATGTCTCTTAAGTAACTACTTTATTTGTGCGTAAGTACGTAACATGTTACTGAGATAATTTCTACCTACGTTCTTCACAACGTTGAAAGTTGTTGACGTTTAAGCAGTAATATTTCCAGCTTTTTTTCCTATAAATTTTTTAAAAGGTGTAATGAAATGTTTTACCTACGAACGTTTTTTCCCTAAAAGATTTATGGTGTCTTTTTAAATGAAAATAGAGGTTTTACTTTTTGCTTGCCTGGCACGGCATTTGCATACCTCGGCGGGAGAGGAAAACTTCCCCCGAAGCAAGCTGTCAATATGCTTCTTACAGGTACAAGCCGACAGAGCCGTATCACTTCTGATTGCCAAACGGGGATTTGCAGGTTCTGAGAGGCGAGGAATCGGAGAACGAGCGTGGCGAGACTAAGTTCCTGCCGCCGCTGGGCAGGGAAGTGCTGCGCTGCCTGCTTGGATATTTATGGGAGGGAATGTACCTTAGTGTAGAGTAAATAAAGACAAAACCGTAATTTGTGGTAATTTAAAGGGGAGTTAGATTGGCTGGAAGCTTTCAGTGGAACATCTCCACAAATCTTCCAGGCTGAGTTGCCGATTCCAAATCGGCAAAATATACAGTTGCTCTCACCAGTGAATTATCCTTAATGAGTTGATTACCTGCCAATTTGAGTCCCGTCCGTGATTGCTGTCAAGGGCATTCTGTTCATTTATTATCTTTCTGATCGTAAAAATAATATTACATCATCGACTAATGGATCTGATTCCAACCCCTGCCTGAAGTCGAATAAGGCCGTGGCAAGACAATTTGTGGGGCAAATTGGTTCAATAGATTGCCTGTCTTTCTTTTTACCATATAAATATATTCCGAGTTGCGGGTCCGCTCGTCGGCGCAGAAGGGAATGCTGCTGTGATCCCACAGGTGTCCCCTTTCCTGTCCTCGGCCATTCATTGTCATTGTCCCGAGCTGCTAAGCCAGCAATGCGGAATCTGTATTTCACTAGCATATCGTCGCTAGCAGTAAAGCACGTAGAGTAACAGATCTGCTTCCCGGCCCATTTCGGAAAGGGACCCGCGCCGCCCTCTGTCGCATCCCCCGCTCATTTTCAGTCGTCGTTCAGCAGCTGGGTGTCATGGTACGTCCGTAGCGGAAGTACTGATGGATTTTGGTCAACGTGCTAATTTTAGTCTTATGCTAACTGGCATCTTTCTCTTACAGCAACCCTGGGGACATTGGACTTCAGTCTGCTGTACGATCAGGAAAACAACGCCCTGCACTGCACCATCAACAAGGCCAAGGTAGGGGCAGGTTAGCATTTTAGACGCGCGCGGCGCGCCTCTGGCCCCAATCAGGGTAAGTGCTAGTTCTCACCAGGCTTTTACCACCTCACATTCATTTGCGCTTCATTCGTTCTCCGCCTTTTGTCTCCAAAGAATAATTTGACCTTCAGACACCACGAGCAGCAGAGTAAAAGCTTTCTTAGCGGGGAATCTTCCCTATAAATAAGCGATCAAAAGAAACATTCCCACATCGCAGAGAAAAATTACGCCTAGAGGCGTGCGTGGATAGCGTGCGTCGGAAAGCGGAGGGAAGCCTTGTGGAGCGCACCCTCCTATCTAATTAAACGGCCCGTTAAAACAGACAGCATGCAGTAAACCGACACAGCCTTCAGCCCTTAGTTCTCTCCTGCCCATGAATGATGATACCTCCCCCGTGACCAGCCATAGCTTTTGGCCCTTGTCCCCACGCCGGCCGCAGGGTGCAGGGCATGCTGGGAACTCTTTATCTGCTGACTTCCTTCCTGCCATTCAGCTGAGCAAGTCATAAATTAACCGCAACTGGGAAGTCTTGGGAGCGAAATCTTTTCAAGTGGAAATGACTGCGTTGTCCTCCTAAATTTGAATTTATGCTAAAACAGCTTTCCTGGGATTTTGATGTAGGTTTAGCCCGGGTTTGTGTAAGAATGTAGTTGAGTGCAATACCCCCTCCACCCCAATCTCCACACAGTCCGATGTGTAAACTCCCACTTTTGACCTGCCTCTGGCCAAAATTGAGTTTTTTTTTTTTTTAATCAATATAGATAGTGGACTGCTAAAGAAAATCACTTCCCTGCCTTTCCTTGAATGTAGTTGCTTCCAAATCCTGCAGCAGATGGTGCATGTTCCAGATTAGCAGTGAGCAATTGCTTGTGTGTGTTTGCATATGTACCCTGAATACTTGCAGAGTTGCACAGAAGGGCACCGTTGCCATAAATCAGGCAGACAAATGTATATAAAAGCCGGCAGATGTAGATCAGCTCGCTTTCAGTTCTGTTGCATTGGACTCACTTAGAGCATACCTACGTTTATTGATCTGTATGTATTTTCAATTAGCTGTGTGTTTTATATTTCCGCTCTGCTGGGGATTTATAATTCAAGGCCGTAACAGTTCACCTGTCATTCCAAGATACCGAAACAGAGGAATACCTGACCCATTACATCCCAAATCAGATTACTGACATAAACAAACAGCCACACAGTGGTGCCTGTGGCCTGCCCAGAGAGCCCCCTCAGCCTGGCATCGCTGTCAGGTACGCAGTCGTTTATGGTCCCTGTGGCCTGCTCAGAGAGCCCCCTCAGCCTGGCATCGCTGTCAGGTACGCAGTCGTTTATGGTCCCTGTGGCCTGCCCAGAGAGCCCCCTCAGCCTGGCATCGCTGTCGGTTTAGTTATGAAGCCAATAAATCGGCAACATTTTTATTGAATTAAGCAAGCATCCCAGACCTTTCTATGAGCATTGTACAGTAACATAAATATAATATTTCTATATATATACAGTATATAAACACTGTTAGACTTGACACCTTTACTGCACATAAGCGATGATGCAATGTACTCATTTTTTTAGCAATTAACCTGGAGTGATTAGTCAGTTACACCTAAGGCACTTATTCTGTTGTGGCTAAGGGATGCCCCATCACTTTCCCAACGTCTATTTCAGAACCCATGCCGGAACAATCTCAGGTACCGCGCTTTTCACACTGAGATCTGAATTATCTATTTGTCCATTCCTGACAACCACCAGCTCGGCCCGGTCTTCAGAAACACACTGCCAACCCTGTGAAGCAAGAGCTGTAAACATGGACTCAGCATTGACCCTCACACATACTCACACGCACACACACTGCACACCGTACAATGAGGACAGTTTAAGGCCACAAATTCACCCAGCAGGAATAAAACCAGTGTTCCTAATAAAATGCCGTACAAACACAGACTAACAATAGCATAAGAGCCAGCATCTCTAGATGTAACCATCAATGGACGCCTTCCCACCCTATCTGGATATCAATATCACTTACGTTGCGCACTTGTATTAAACAGTAGTTTTAACTCCCAATCAATGATTAGAGTTCCCTAATTTATCCCAGGTTGAAAAAATAACATTGAAGCCATTCAAGTCCATTCACAGTTGCTTCTAAATCCTGCAGTCTTAAACTGATGATACACAGGGTAACTTTTGGAGCAGTGTTGCTGGGTAATTGCCATCCAGGTGGGACAAAGAGCGGGGCATCTGGATTGCGAAAAGTCGCCCAATGCCAATTACTGTTTTTATGATAAGAATTTGTTGTCCACTATCAATGGGAACATGTCTGAGCAACACTGGTCAGCCCTTAGAGGGGTGAAGTGCAGAATATCGGTTCACTTAAAAAAGAGGATTTCTATAGTTTTTGTGCTTCTTATGTGTACACAGCACATTGAGTTAAAATCATAGTGCTATCCAGCGTTTGGCTTTTGTATGTAGATGAGGCCTTACGATGTAAACATAGCTGCTGGTCATTGTTAACTGCCTAGTGATCCTGACTTTAGTTTGGAGTTTGTCTGGTTTTCACTGAAGGTGCAATTCATCATGGCACTGCAATTAAAGTGTGAGTCAAGTCAAAGTCAAGTGGACTGTATAGAGAGTACAGTGGCTGCTGACGGGCCGCAGTGTAGAATCAGGCAAACTTCCGAGCGCGTTTGTGGCTCAGCAGAGTTATTATGCCAATGGAGCAGAGTCCACCAGGCCGACATGCTTGACTAAAAGCCTGCCGCCATCTTTGCTTGTGCCAGTACCGTAATCAATAGCACGCACTTGCTGTCCTCCGTCAGAGAAATCAAAAGGGAGCCAGACCTTCCCTGTCTTTAAGCCCGTGTCTAACTACTGCCCTTCGCTGCAGAGCTCCGGCTCTCGCTGGATCCTCCCAGCTCGGCTCCCCCGACTCCCCTCCCAGGCTCCTGGGCATGCGCTGCTCATTAGTGCTCGTTTGTTCTCACCGACGGCAGCCAATCGCTGCGCAGCGCTTTATAATGTCCGGATGTTCTCGCGCTCCCCTAACTGACAGTCGTCTCACTCTTATCCCTGTAAAAGCATAAGCAGTTTGCCTAGCACTGAATGGACTCATATAAAAAAAAGCTCTTTCTCAATATTTTTGATATTATATTTATGTATACATATGATACTGCATATTTATATTTAATATCACACTTTTGCCTAGTAGGGCTGTAAACAACAGTCTGTATAACATAATTCTATAAATGACACTTCACTTAAAACCATTACCGGGTTAAACTCAAACTTTGAAGATGAAAACGAAAATAAAAATGCTACAGACGTTACCTGCAGGTTAATGTAAGCAATACTTTCTAAAATCGATATTAGAAATCACCAGTGAAGGGCCATTAGATTGAGAAATGAGGAGCGTCTTTTCTTTTACAATCCAGTGCTGCTTTGAGTTATAGATTGAGTTGGTGAGGTCGGTAAATCAGGTTGTTTGCGTGTGCTTTGTTGGATATATCACTTGTTTCTTAGCCAAACTCCTTGTAAAGCTACAGGACCAGTCTGCTCTGGCTGCATCCTGTCTGTAGCGCGGTGCCTGACACCAAGAAGCCTTTGCAACAGGAAAATATGGCCTCAGGAAGAGCAGAGTAAGGCAATGGTGCTCAGTTACCCTGTTTTGAGATGTTTACTTAGCGAAGGTGGGACTCTGGTTGAAGGTGGGAGTATTTCTATCAGGAAGTGCTCCCCCCCGCCACCTACTACATGTCCTGCACATTAATGAATCATCTGGCTCCAAGGGCAAGCCATGGGAGTGGGCCGGGGAGAGGCCAGCTGTTCCAGGCTGGGCTGCACTGATAGGAATCAGCCATTAAGAGCCTGCTGGACTCCCGTGATTTATCCAGTGTCTTCCCCGAATTTGTGAACTTTCCACGGCGAACTGAGCAGAGGACCGTGAACATCGAGCAGATAGATGCCCTCCTCGCTGTCGGTCTTCATGCCCCCTCTGCCGTGGCTTGGCAAAGCCGCCGGCCACTGCTATTCGCAGATGCCGAGTCGTGACAGCGGCGGGCTTCAGCGCTGCGCTTCTGTTTTACGGCACGTCGGCCGAACCCCTTCCATAGGTGTACGCCACGCCTGCAATCAGGCCAGGCTTAATTGCTCCGCTGATCTCCAGCAATAATGAATGCACCGGCCCGATCGGATTCCTCAGATGGTGCTGCCGGGAAGCTTAGTGATTCCTGCGGCAGGGAGATAAGGCAGGATGTGTGGCCAGCATCTGGGATCGGCCGGGCCGAGTGTGAAGGGCAGCTAAATCACAGAGAGTGGAGATGCGGCCGGTTCTTTGTTTTCATTTGCCGAGGAGAAATTGCATCTGCGTCTGTGTCCGTGTGCAACTGCGTGGTAATATCTTTCTCCTGAAATATCTGTCGCATGCAGTTTCTTTAATAGCCACTGAGTTCTGGGCCTCCGGGTAGCCCAACTAATATTGGCATTTTTCCAAAGGGAATGAGAGTCGTACAAAGCTTATGCCTCCCCAAGTTTTGACTGAGAGTTTTGCCCCCTCATTCCACCTTTTGAAGACGGGAGGTGGTCCTGTCGCGTCCCCAAACCCTGCGTGAGATCCCGCATGGTCCTACACTTTGTCGCCAGCTGTCCCAGGTGGAGCTAAATGACTTGTATAATAAATCTGAGCAGTCATATCTTACATGACACCTCCAGCCCCTGATGGTGTTGTCTGACTCGGCACCAACATCTACTTTCGATTTTCACTGAGCAAACACGACTCTACGCGCTCTGGGGAATTCCCTTTGAAAGAAACAGGGCAAATTCGACTGTTTCTCAACCTCACCTCGCCTCAGCTCATATCACCGTGGTTCAGCTTGCATTTAGTGGCTAACTTTGCTCAGGATTTTTAATATTTCTCGCAGTGGCTCTAACTGCTTAGAAGCAGTGCCATGGGGCACCACATTTCAAATCTCACGCCAAAAAGGCTTTTGACTGCTCTGTCGTTCGACACTGCTTTTATTTACGACCTGGGCGGCGAGCATTGTCATGCACGCCGTGGCTTCTTCTCGTCTCAGCAGGGGAAGGCTAAGGCGGGATATCGCTCCCGGCTGCCGTCGCGTTATCTCTGAGATACATCACTCACATTCAAAGGCGGCCATTGATTACTGGCGCCGAAACGTGCGAGCTGGACAGCCGTAGCATAGCTGAGTTCAGTAACAGTGATTGATACACGGGGTGCAGATTATAGGATTCAGGGCGACCAGATATTTATCTGCTCTTCAGAATGAGCATCCAGTCCGACAGTCACATTAGATAAGGCTGCAGCATTCTGGTTTTGCATATTTACATTGCTATTTATTTATTACATTTTATTTTTGTCCAGCCAGCCCATGGAGCAGTTGAGGTGAAGGGCCCTGCTCAAGCGCCCAACTGGAACATCACTCCAGTAGTGTGATTTTACCTGGCACCCTGCTCGCCACCAGCACAGACTCCTGACCTGCAGAGCTGCACACACCCCCCCCCCCATTTGTGTGTACAGCAGTTTGTTTACTCAGATATATTTTGCTAACATTTTATGCATTTTAACCATTCCTGAAATTTAATGACGACAAACGTTTAACAGATTTCCATATGTTCATCATGCTGGTAAATAGGTATGTATTCATAGGAAAGACAAACATTTAGCAGACAGTTTATTTTCTGTCAATATAACTAAATTCCATCTCGAGTCTTTAAATTTTCACTTCATTTTTTAATGTCTTATACTTATATATGGTTTAAACATACATAAAAAGCAGTTAACGTGCATTTCCAGGACTGTGTTGGTTATGCTAGCTAAAACACCTGATACCTGTTGTATGGTGTGGCTGTCCTGATCTGGACATACCTGTAATACTTCAGTAGTCCTGTACAGTAGCAGGTTTTTATTTAACATACCATGAGCGATGGACTTACCAGTAACTAAACTAGCCCGTCCTTCCGTTTTCTATACCCACATGTCCTGTTCAGAGTCACGGGGGTCTGGAACCTACCCCAGAGGCTATGGCAGGGAACAGCCCAGGATGGGACACCAACTCACACTCACACAGGCACACCTACGGGGCAGTTTGGGAACTTCAGTTAGGCTCAGCATGCTTTTGGACTGTGGGAGGAAACCGGAGGACATACAAACTCCACACACATGGAGCCAAGACTCAAACCCTGGTCTCAGAGGCAACAGTGCTAACCAGTGCGCCGTGCCGTACCCTGCCACCCCTAAAAACTAGCCGGATGTGTGTAAATGGAATGGACACATCAGCGTCTCAGTTTGCCCTGTCGATCACTAGTCTAACACCTCAACCACTTCTACCGTGCGATGCCCCCTCACACAAGGGCCTTAAATACGAAGCTGCTCATCGCCTGCTTCACAATTCATACCAGTCCCCCTGGAAATGAATCATTTAAAAAGCAGAGACCCTAGGCTGTGCACATTCAGTGTTGCATCAAGAGCCATCTTATAATTTGCACTTTGCTGTTAACGGCAGCAGGCAGGTACGACAGGCTAATGAATTATGAAGCCGTCAACCTGAAATTCGGCGAAATTAGGCGGTGGAAACAGATGCGGAGGTCTGCACAATGACAATTGTTTGCGAATCCCCAAAAGCAAGTGGAATGCTGTTGCGTGATGTGTGCGGCACGCTAAAGGCAGCCCTGCCACGATTAAATGGCATATTAAATGCCTTCATAAACAGACATACACTTAACAGGCATTAGTTTATAACAAGAATGGCAACATATGCTCTTAAAAGTGTAGCCATTATTTATTGACATAACTATAGAATATACAGCATGTTCCAGATAATGAATATTTCATAAATAAAGGTCCCGCACATTGTTGATTCCGGTATCTCTCTGAAGTCTTTCATGCATTTTTAAGCATGTGAAGTCAATCATCTCAGTGCTGACAGAGTGTTGAACCGCGATAGCCAGAGGCATAACATGGGCATGAATCTGCCATGGAACATTTAATGTGACGTGTCCGTCAGCAAGAAGACCTGATGAAAGCAGGGAGCGCAGTTTGCAGCACACCTCTCTTAAGATGCATTCAGTTTGCGAGCTGCAATAATATACAGTATATTGCATTAATCCTAGTAACCTCACTAAGGGGCCTAAGTCCTATTGGTGGAGCATTTAGGGTCACTGTCAGAGCTAGGTAGTTCAGGTCTTGAAAGTAAAAATCCAGATCAAGATTTTGGTTCAACCTACCAGCTGAGTTCTTTGTGACTGTGACTCTTTATACTCAGCTAGTAGGTCGAAACAAAATCTTGGTCTGGATTTTTACTTTCTGGACCTGAACTATCCAGCTCTGGCCCTGTCCTTGTTGTGGGAGGCTGGGACTTGACCCTAGTCATAGGATACCCATCGTTCATCACATTGGTGTCATCAATGGGATTAGAACTTAACATGGCAAGCCTACCAGATGCAGTAGTGAGTTCCTCTGTCTGCGTTTTCCCATTATAAGCACGGAAAGTACCAATTCTTTCTTGCTGTACTAGTGCTGTGTGTTGAAAAACTGTGCATGCTTGCAGGAAATGGCAGCTCAAGGTAGCTCTCTCATTCTTTATGTAACCTGAAATGTATCTGAAGGCATTTAGGAGATACTGGATTCTACAGGAAGACGCCCTGAAATGGCATTCATAACATGACGCGATACGCAAGAGTGATGCTTTCTGTGAAGAGTATTCCTGGAGTTAGGAAGGAGAAGCATGTCCAACATTGGAGTTAGGAAGGAGAAGCATGTCCAACATTGCCCAAAAACCAGGTCTGAGGACCAGGTGCATCGTAATGAGGAAACCAGCCTGTTCGCAGATAAGACCACCACCACTCGCCCCAGTTATTTAATTAAGCGTTGGTGGGAAATAGCACAAATTGCTAAAATTAGTCAGTTTTGTCTACGAAAATGCAAAAAGTGCCTCTATCGCCCTCCACCGGCACCCACCTGTCAGCGGTACGCTGAAAATCTTGAACGGATACTCACTTGTACGGCAAGAGATTTACAAATAGTTTTTATTATTTGGCTTAAATGTCTTGATGACGAATACCTGCATATGACATAGGCAATAAGTGTATAGTTTTCATAGGTGAGCGGTCAGCAACTGAATCAGTGAAGAAGGTATTGATACTGCTGGCGGCGGTTGCCAGGTAAGGCGATGAGACTTGTTAGCAGCTAGGGCACACAGCGAGACAAAACGTCAAGTCGGCGTGACCCTGTTGGGACCTTCTACTTATTTTACATGCAAGCCCCATGCTCAGCAGGCGAATCGCTGTCAGATCGGATGACTAACCCGGGTTCAAAGTCTTCAGAAATCGCACTTGAAAAAACAAACGTGTCATTCCTAACTTTGCCAAAACAGCTGATGCTGCCAAATTCTTCACGGGTGAAGGTTACGTTAGTAACAGGAATATGTCTTACAGTCATTTGTTGGTGTCGTTGGGCTATACCGCCACTACTGACTTATCTCGCCTTACTGCTATGAAAGTGGTAGCCAAAGGATATGGACCCTAAGTTTGTTATTATTATGCACAGATAGCTTATTGGCTCCTGGGGAAGTAATTTTTAACAGCAACAGCTCGTTTGCTCAGCAGAGACCATTACTGTGTGTAACTGAGGTTTCTTCTGAAACAATATTATCGTTTTTCTAGAAATTTGATGAAGTATTGACTTATTGTTTTAACAGAATGTATGGAATGCATGTATATATGGGACCAAACTGTAATATGGAGCCCGCTGCACTAAGCAGACCAGTTTGTTAAGTGCTCTATTTCAGGTTTCTCTCTTCTCCTTCCTTTCCCTAAGTGGTTGTCTTCTGGGCAGATCTCACCAGTGTCTCCTCTTTCCTTCTTCCTTCTCATTGCCTGCTGGTCTTGGCCTGCTGTCTTGCACGCACTCCTTCTCACTGCATGCAGCTCCCCATTCCCAGGTATAAGAAGGTAAGACACTGTGACTCCTCCCCTTCGTTCCTATTGGACAAGCTGTCATCAGTTCTGACTACTCCAGGCTATCATAGTCCCTCCCAGTTTTATGGTTTTGCCCTTTACAATAATATTAAATGCGACATAGCAAGTAAAAGTAAAAATCACTTTCCTCGAGGTTTTACTCAATAGTTTCAACATGGCTCATAATCATATGAACAATTTTGATAATATTTAACAAATATTAAAATATGTTAATGTATGTACCAAGGTCTTTACTTTGAAATATAAGATTTCACCTAGTTTTACCCATTTTTGTTTTTGTTTTTTTTGTGTTTTAACCAGTCCTCCATGTTCTCAGTGTTTTTTCACATTGGCAGTCTTTGTTCAGTAAATATATTTTGTATTTAGTCTGGCATTTAAAGTTGAACAATACAGTTTAATTCTCCTACAGTAATATTGATTCAAAAATCTAGAAGATTAAATTGAGTTAAAGAGTTTTCAATCATAAAGGCTATTATTTACTGTGACAAGAAATCATTGTTAGATGAGTTTTGACTCAAACTATTTTCTGTCATTTGTTTTCTGAGGGGCTCTGAGCTGTGAAGTCTCCATTCTCCATAATCAATGTGTTGGTTCGATACTTTGCAGCACTAATGCCTAGTGGGAAGCAGAGGTGTCAATTTCAGGTCCAGAAAGTAAAAATCCAGACCAGGATTTTGTTTCAACCAACCAGGTGAGCACTACAGTATGTGACTGTGCGCAACTGATTGGTTGAAACAAAATCCTGGTCTGGATTTTTACTTTCTGGACCTGAAATTGACACCTCTGGTGGGAAGAACATCACGGCCAGTAGTCTGAGAGTGTTCTCTATGCAAGGAAAATGCCCTATACTGATAGAAACACGAGGTGACGTGCAGCCACTGAGTATCCTTCACGCGTGCGTCAGCGGCACCCTTCTTTGGCGTCGCACACTCGAATCCCTGCCAGTAAAGTCCGCTGGAGACTCGCAGATGTTGTGTTCACTGCTGAGTGTTTCTTCTTTATGTCGGCTACACCTTGCCAAAGAGCCCTCGTGCCCACGGCAACACTCACCTGCACTGAAACTTCCTTGGAGCCTTATTAAGTCTGGCCACGCTGTGCTTTGAAACGCACTGAAATGCACTGCAGCTTCAACTAAATTGGTCATTGTAACTTAATTGGTCAAGACTATTTTTGCTAGCTGAAAAGGTCAAACAGAAGTCGTTGGTATGTGCGAATAAATCATATTTCGAAATATAGAAATTAAATATTGTGCTAAACATAGATTTTGGTCAATTAAAGCCAATTCCATGTAAAACTAATTCCAGTTCTTGGAATTCAAAAGTTTTTGAATATGTGTATGTGTGGAGGGTGTCAAAAATGATGCGTTTATTGCATGTATTTGTTTTTAAAAAGTGTCAGATGCCGACCAAATACCCCATTACCAGTTGCCCACCCCCTCACATAATCACTTCAGACTGGTGGGACTCACCTGCTCTTCCAGCAGTTCTTGTACAAGGAAAATGATAGGGCATATTTGATCACCATCCTCTGGGTGACCTCACCGCAGGTCGTCCGCACCATTACGGAGGGATGTTTCACTGCTCCACCGTGACCTTTTTGACACGCTCAGGTGGGGTGTTTTATAACCTGCCACTGAGGCCAAGAAATACACAGTCACTCTCATTAGGCATCGCAAAGTGCAAACTTTCTGACTAGGTATCAGGTGGATGGGGTTTGGTTTTATGACCAGTTTTATTCTTGCCTTCTGAAAGGGTCACATTTATTCAACCTTTATGTCCCTAGCGCCTTCTTTTAGTGCCCAGCTCTTGCCTAGATAAAATCTCACAATTAGCCCATTTTCCAACAGATGGTAGAATGTTGGTGATCAGAACTTAAACTCCGAAATTTAAAGCTACTTGGTTTAAAAAGCGAAGTTTTCGTGTGGCACAAATGTAATTAATTTCACAGTCCCCGGGGGTTAGTACTCGTGTTGAATCCAGGCAAGCTGAGATTGGAACCGTCTCGTATTGGACTTTACCGTGGCAAGTGCGATTAAAGCATTTTTAAGTTGTACAAGCAGCTGATCCTCTCATCCTGTGCAGCTGGATGGAGAGGGACCAGCACGGTTCATTACGGAGAGAGAGGTCACCTCGGATATCCTGATTCATTGCCGAAGGAAGGAAGCGCTTGCCTCGCAGAAACGCGCAAATAGAGCGCCGGACGTGAATGAGTAGGTGTGTGAGGCTCGCATGATGCACCGTGCCCATCTGCCTCTGGCGTCGGCTGCTTCTCCCTCCCCCGTAATTATGATCGAGGGCCTATTCACAGAGAGTGTGGAGATCAGAGAAGCGCCGGAGATGTTTGTTTTATCCGCAGCATCTCGATGCGGGCCCTGCTTCGAAATTAGTCACCATTCTCTGACAGGGTCAGGGGTTCCAACGCCGTTAGCTCGCCAGGAGCATTTCTAAGCTTCCGTGATACGTTCCTCAGACCAATGGAGTATATCTGCTGTTCTGCACACCCACGCTTTAACCTACGGCCTCCCCTAAGTGTTGCAGAGCCTGTGTGGATAAGGTTTGACATTAGTCTTCCATATTAAAGTGATGAGACAGCATTATATAGCGGAGGGAAGTGTTCTGAGTTTTCCTGCAAGTCTGTGAGGAAAAAGTATTTTCTGGTTACAAAAAGCTGCAATGTTTGATTCCAGGTAATCATTTGCCGTTTATTCAACTTTTTTCTTTAGGTTTTTCCCCACTCCTAAGCACTATGAAAATAAAATGCATAGTCCTGATTTTTGCAGTTTTTTCAGATCATATACAGTATACCACATCTGGCTGAACCAAGAAGGTATAAAAGACATAGATATATACATAGGTATGGACATAGATATACACATAGGTATGGACATAGATATATACATAGGTATGGACATAGATATAGACATAGGTATGGACATAGATATATACATA
>JAODKN010000039.1:9026527-9037762 GCA_026774425.1 Petrocephalus zakoni | reverse complement strand
ATATATACATAGGTATGGACATAGATATACACATAGGTATGGACATAGATATATACATAGGTATGGACATAGATATACACATAGGTATGGACATAGATATACACATAGGTATGGACATAGATATAGACATAGATAAACATAGACATTTCCTCTGACTCGCAATAATACATTAGAAATACAAGCACACTTAGTCTAATGACTTAAACCCAAAATGAGGAGTTGATGTGCTTAGTTTAATAGGCTGAATTTCATCAAATCCTGAAAATGATATTAACCAAAAATATATCCAACTCCTCCATTCTGCAGATACAGTGAGGTTAGAACAAAAAATCACTGCACTTTTCGTCACTGAACTATGTTTCCATGTCAGAAAAGTTAATCACCTGGGAAAAGCTAGCCAAACGGACTGTCCACCTGGAAGAACTGAATGAGGTTCAGCCACATCCGTGAGATTAAATGAGATGCGACAATTATTGTCAAAGAAGGTTCAAAGCACCAGCAGTGGATCAGACTGCATTTTGATTGAAATGGATGCGACTCGAGCTGTATTTCGGTGGAGGCCGGATCACCCAGCAGGAGGATTTCAAGAACAGAATTAGTGCTTCCATTTAATGTGCGATGATCGCTGTTGTGGTTCTTTTACATTTTCAAGGAGCGATGAGAAACAAATCCACCAAAATGAGCCCTCTGCCTGATGTAATACACCGGAGTAGAAATAAGTTAATTAAGGAGTAGAAATTTTAATTACATTAGCTGTTCTGTCAGGCATCCTCGACAACGCAGCTCTCTTTGACGCCTTGAAGAACCCTCTTCCCACACATGGCTGAGCAAATAGGCTTACAGTGCAGCACACACTCTTAAATATCATAAAAAAAAGAAAATTTACAAGCGGGGACAAAGTACAAGCACCACAGTGACACAGCCAGCAGCGGGGGGGCGGGGGGGGGGTTCACAAGTCGCAGAGAGCCAATGATGGAAATAATTACTGGTTTGTTTGTGACTCCAGCCGCCTGAAGGTTTCACTCGTATTGCCATCTTATTACTGGTTCCCACATCTAAAGTGACTCACACTGATGTCTCCTAGACAGGCCTGTGGTTGTTTCATAAAGATTCAGTCAGCTTCTTTTATGGAGACTCGTTCTAATAGAGGCAATAACCAAGCATCTATGCAGAAGCATGTGACCGTGTGATTAATGGGGCTATCTAGCCCTGGTATTAATACGTGATGTCATAAGTCTTAGAATTAAGAAGATGTCAGGACGCGTGGCTCTCATATTGGATACGCTGC
The DNA here is from genome assembly GCA_026774425.1 of Petrocephalus zakoni. Taxonomy (NCBI): domain Eukaryota; kingdom Metazoa; phylum Chordata; class Actinopteri; order Osteoglossiformes; family Mormyridae; genus Petrocephalus; species Petrocephalus zakoni. The sequence goes on along the minus strand of JAODKN010000039.1, from coordinate 9,036,474 downwards.
AGCGGTTTGAGTCGGATATTTGAAATTCTCGAGAGGTATTAGTGATCCTTCGGCAAAATGAAAGTTAAGACTAACTAGTGAAACCAAGGGCCCAAAAACCACAAAGAAGATTTTCCATTGTAGTTTATCTGAATTATGTGAGTGGACTTGTAGCAATGAATGGTAATGTATTATATTAACTGCACCTTCATAATGCCTTTATAATGCATTCATAGAACATTTAGGGCAACTACATAATGAATTCATACAACATTCATTTGCCGCATATAGTATACCTTTATATTCTTACATGCTTTAATATACATCAGTAACACACAGTATACTATTATACAATTATAATGTTTTTTATTATCATATATGTTATAAATGTATACTGACTGTTAAGGTATGTTACTTACTAACATGCTGCTTATGAATGTTCTACGAATGCCTTATGAAGGTGCTCTGAATGTCGTATGAATGCATAATGAATGTAGCTAATGTAAAGCATTACCCAGTGAGTTAGAGTAGGGCTTCCTGGTTTGATACTATACATACAGAATGACCGCGAGGACCAGGCAGCGCTTAGTTGTTTAAGGAAGCAGCTATTGGCCGAGCTAGAGAGAACATTCAACATTCATAGACTGTGCAGCACAAACTTCCCGTGGCAGAGCTGCATCAGCTGTCGCATCGGAGTGTCGCCCCCAGGAAGTGGTGCCTAGGACCCCGCCTTCCCTGTCCTCCAGGAGAGCATCAGCCGCCGATGGATTTTGACTGGCATCATTACTAGTTACCTTTAAAATAAGTGAAAGAGAATGTGTATGTTTTCTGAAGGATGCTCAACTCAAACCCATCCATCCATTTTCTGTTCCGACTTGTCTCATGCAGGGTCGCGAGGGTCCAGAACCTAATTCAAAACCTTTATTTTAAAATATTCCAAAAATATTTGGGAGTTTTTAAAACACCTCAGTTTACAAACAACTTGAAGTTGAACTTCAACTTGAAAACTGCTAACCAAACTCAAGGCAATTTAAAAAAAAAAAAAAAGATGCTCCAGCAGAGTTTTATTTATCGAATTCTAAACTTTTTTTTTGCAGAGGGAATAAAATACTTGTCTTGCATCCTGCCTTGTCCACTACTGTGTGGTTCTTCCCTTAAATTTCGTGTCTCCAGCGAGTACAGCTCACAGTGGGCGATTGCTTTTTAATGTAAGACATCTAGTCAATATTGTATAAACCTCCGTGCCCCTCCTCCAAGGCACCGATCTGGATTCCGAGATGGCGTTCGATCGACAGGAGTGGAATTATTCATTACTTTTCCCAGAGGGTATCGGTATTAGCTAGGGCTGCACGATATTGCGTTGCGATGTACTTGCGATTATATAACGCATGCGCAGTAATCGCCAGGGCTTTAGATGACGGGTGAAAAGTTTGGCCAGCTGCCAGCTTTTTGGTGCTATATGGGCGTTTAATTTCACCCCCAATTTAGTAAGCAGATTAGTAGTATGCCTAAAAAATATGTAGTCTGTAAAAATTTGGCATACCCTTATGTTTAATAAACGCGTGGGACCGCCACAATGCCAACATCTTTTAACCTTGTTTATCCATCGATTATTTCATGGATTAGCTTTGCTGCTCTTGTCCGGCCTTCTTCAGCTGCGCCGAATTCCATGAGTTCTGATCACCTCTCAGCTCACAGAGGGGCCTGGCAGGGGGTCCGATTTCTGCTCTGCTGCCCACGATCGCCCTGGAACCTCTGGTCATTATTCTCTGTTAAAAGGATTTCAGAGGATTAACCAGCCAGGCCAGACCGGCAGCCTTACTGCATGCAGATGGCCACAGTGTATAACTAATGCAGACCTTCTGATACATCACGTTCTGAATTTCTTTATTTATCCAGCCAGAAACCTGATCTGCAGGAGTGTCACTAGAAATGCTGGGCACCCACTAGGGCTGCCTCTTGCCAAGTGCATGGGGTGCCCCCCACATTCAAGTGCTGGGCCCCTGAATCTGCCAGGGAATCCATGCCCCTACTGTGCCCCTGTATCTGTATCAAGGTCAAGGCTTATTCGCTTAGAGGCCTTTGTGGGTTTGGGTGTCAGGACCTGTTGAGCAGGGGTAATGAATCACACATGCGAGCCCTAGGTTTGATGCATTTGGGGCAAAAAGCTTGTTTTAAACAAGTATTGGTCATTCGTAATACGGAGCTTCTTTTCCTGACCTTATCAAATATATTGATGTTAAATTTTTATATGATGGAAATGATATTGCAATGATTTTGTCTGTAAATATATTCCTGTACAGTAAGTCTGAACAAACTAAATGAAAATCATTTGTTTTTCAACAAGATACTGACCCTAAGCACGCACAGCTCAGCAGGAATGAACCTGTGGCTTCCTGTTCAGACACAGAGAGCAGGACAGGAAAACAGACTCATGTCCCGAACCACACACCAGGCACATTTATTCACTCTCTGAACTGGAAAACACCCAGTATCACCTTGTAATATGAGGCACTAAGTAATAATAGCCGGAACGACATGTTCCATCTAGAAACACAAAGTTCAAAAGCCCTGTTAGGGCCACACGTTTTATATAAGGTATTATAAATAAGCAGTGTGAGAATATATACACACAGGGGAATGGGAAGCTTTGCCATACCCAGGACTGCTCAAATTGGCAGTTCCAGATCACAGAGAAGACCCTGAGAGCCAGATTTTTGTATTTTTTGGTCTCTTTTTGGCGAGGTGTTTGGAGACCTTGGAGAACGGCAGTAATGATTAGTTTCTGGGGAGGAGGAGAAAAAAAAAAACAGGTTTTCTCCTGACAGGCACTCAGAAGAAGTAATTTGCCAGCTAAATTTTTCCCACATATACAAGGGAGCTGTGACAGAGATGGCTGAAACCGCATTCTGTATCTGAGCACCGGAACAGTATAATGTGCATTTCCTGCGTGGTGCCGGTCCTTTTTGTGCTAATGGAGGCAGCTTGAACTTTTGAATATGGTCAAGGTTTAAAACGTTTTCTGTGTATATATTTTTTATTATATATAAATGTACACACACAGACATATAACCATAGAGAGAGAGAGTGAGAGCTCAGTAGTTCCCCCATATCCATGAGCGATACATTCCGAGACCTACAACAGACACTGTATAACCGTGGATAATAGCAAACCATCTACAGACCCTATATATATGTGATTTTTGTATTCTGACTGACATTTGGTGATACATTTCACACAGTAAGATATAACCAAAATTAAATACCGTAATGTTAAAGTACATCAGACATCATTATGCAGTCGAAATCTCAAGAGATGATAGAGCAATGAAAATATTTCATGTATCAAGGGATGGCAGAGCACTGCAAAGCATGTTTTTATACCCTTCAAAGGACGAAGGAGCAATGAAAAAATATACTATTACACATTTTACAATTTTTTTTTTCAGACAGCGGATAACTGAAACCTTGGTGACCGAAACTACGGTACTGTGCGAAATTCATAGGCAGTCATAGGAATTGTTTAAAGGGTATATGTGCTCAGTATAAAAGGGTATATGTGTTCAGTATAAAAGGGTAAATGTGCTCAGTATAAAAGGGTATATGTGCTCAGTATAAAAGGGTAAATGTGCTCAGTATAAAAGGGTATATGTGCTCAGTATAAAAGGGTAAATGCGTTCAGTATAATAGGGTAAATGTGCTCAGTATAAAAGGGTATATGTGCTCAGTATAAAAGGGTATATGTGCTCAGTATAAAATGGTATATGTGCTCAGTATAAAAGGGTATATGTGCTCAGTATAAAAAACACAATTTGACATTAGAACATTTGAAAATTAAGAGTAGCACAACAAAAACTAACAAGATTTTCCTCCATTCTCCGAAATTTGTGGATATCTTGCTGGATGGCTAGATGATCACTGCTTCAGTTCCCAAACCTCTCCTCAGGGGCGTCCCAGCTGATCCATGTATTTGTTACATTTCATCCAGCTTAATCATTGAATTAATTTAATTAGTTTTAAAAAGTCAATCAGATATTGATTAGCCAAACAAGGTGTGCAATTGATCTAATCAGCAATTGCATGGGTGTATTGGATAATTGCTGCAATCACTGGAGGTGCCTAGGAGATTTTTTGACTTGGTGAAGCTGACACTTTGACAAGTATGATATCATACTTTGACACCAACATTTATTTGAACATCGTTTTCTTAGACTGCACAGTACCGTGTATGTGTATACAGTGTGTGTATATATATATATATATATATATATATATATAGGTGTGTGTGTCATGTGTGTGTGTCTACCAAGAGTCTAAGACAAACAAACAAATAAACATACTGTATATATATATATATATATATATATGATATATTTGCTCATTTGTCTTGACTCTTGGTAGATAAAGGGCATGGAGAACACGTTTTATATATAAGAACTCAACAACGAGGTTCCCATGTAGGTCTATCAAGGCCAGTGAAATCCTCAATGGGACTGCTAACAGGAACAGTATTTTACCAGCAACAGAAGGGAATGATTCAGCTTGTTGGACCTCTTTGTGCTGACTGAAGACACCAGATGAAGCATCCAAGCTGAGATCTGGCTGTGATGTTATGTGAGCAGTAAAAAGCATGGTACTTCTGAGGGAGTAATCTTGCGTCATAGGTTATGTGTGACTTCCATCATGTTGAAGAACATACATACTGTACTGATGTTTGTCGGATGGTGTAGGCTAATGGAGTTCCTGTGATATTTTACATGATCTATATATCACCTGAGTAAATGGATATATTGGTACCGTCTGCCTTTAGGTGAATAAATTTACAAATCATGGAGGTAACTACTTACACTGCAAGCTGGCTCCCTTGTTTGACAATAGTATTGTTCTGCATGATTATTCTATCAGAACTCCTTTCTCGTTTTCCTAACTGTTATTTCCGCAAAGTGTAGCTATGAGCCCAGTCGCAGTTTTAGTATCAATAACTTCCAACCGGTATTAATTAACATCTGCTGACATGTCCAGCACAGTACTCACAGTACTCACAGTACTCAAAGTTTCTATGTTTCTGGTTTGCGTGCTTGAGGTATTCATTCCTGACAAATTCAGTGAGTCACTGCATTTCTTCTTTGTTTTTTATTACAGCCCTTTTGCGTAATCTTGTTACCATTCACACAATGTTACATGACACTTCTGGTTTTATTAAATCAGATTGTTCATTTGCCAACCCGATGTTCGGTATCCAAAGAATAACTTGAGTGTAAATCTTTACGATTTGTCGCATTACTTTACTGTAGTATAAATATGTACCAGTCAATCTCTTCCAGGTTATTTGAATCAAAGTTCATATAAGCCTGTTAATGTATAATAATCACTACGTTACCTTGAAGAATGTATTGAGAAATACAGCAAAAGTTTGGACTCACTGACTGAAAACTGTTTTAGTAACAAAATACTAGTAAGACCAAGGCAGCCAGCGTGTGCCCAGAGCTTGTGGAAACTCCTTCAGGACTGTTGGAGAAGCATTCCAGGTGGCCACATCTGGAAGCTGGCTGAAAGAATGCCGAGAGTTTGCAGTGCTCTCATCGAAGCTGAAGGGGGCTGTTCTGAAGGTCTAAGATTTGAGAAGATGTTTAAATGTTGAATGTTTCTCTTAGCTAAAATACAGACATGCAACACAAGCAGGTGTGTCCAGACTTTTGAGTATCTAACTTGTAGCACTATGTCGTACAGGTCATATTCCCTTTTCTCAGAAGGAAATATACCGGGTTTGTTAATTACTTTATGCGGATAGTGGTTTTATCATGTAAAGGTTTATGCCTCTTCCATGTTCTTTACCCAACAGGGACTCAAACCAATGGACCATAATGGGCTGTCGGATCCTTACGTTAAAGTGCACCTGCTGCCTGGAGCCAGTAAGGTACGTGGGCCCCGGGACGATGGGCTTTGGAAAGGAGCAGAACGACGATTCCACCAGATTCCAGCCAGAAACCTGATCTGCAGGAGTGTCACTAGAAATGCTGGGCACCCACTAGGGCTGCCTCTTGCCAAGTGCATGGGGTGCCCCCCATATTCAAGTGCTGGGCCCCTTGAATCTGCCAGGGAATCCATGCCCCTACTGTGCCCCTGTATCTGTATCAAGGTCAAGGCTTATTCGCTTAGTGCAGTGTTTCCCAGTCTGGTCCTGGGGGACCCACAGAGATTCCACATATTTTGCCAGGAACTGGGAGGGAGCAAAATTGTGGATTGTCTGGCAGGGAGGTGGGAGGAAGCAAATACATGGACCGGCTTTGGGTCCCCAAGGACTTACTGGCTAAGAGAATGCCAGTAAATGCTTATGTATTTCAACTTTACAATATTCCCTCTGACCCAAAAGCTTTAGTTAATTTGGTAATGAGGACAACATCCGATGTGATGCTGATGAAGATCTATGGCCAAATGCTGAGGATAGAATGGATTAGACCAACAGTTCTACGTTCTGAGCCATTGATAGGCAGGAATTGCTATTTTTTGTTGGTGTAATTGATAGCATGGCTCCTTGGTTCCTATTACAGTAAAACACTCAGTACAGTGTTACTGCAGATTTACCATACTCAGCTGTAACAAACTTTCTCCGTCTGCTAGGCATGAAATATTTACATACTGCAAAAAAGAAACGGCAACAGCTACATGATTTCTAATGAAATATATTACAGCATTTTAGAATTGGATGGTATTACAATTTTTACGCGCAAAAGATGTAGCTCTTGTTTGTTTTATTTTTACAATGCAGCATGACCGTAATTTGTAATTTGTTAGTGTTTTTTAGCCCATGGGACACTGAGGGCCCCAGTAGTATTGTTGGGCGACAGCGTTTGTCATTGTTATGTCAGCATGAGTCACTTTTGGGGGAATCGTGACACGTTTCGGTGGTTGTAGTGCATTTTGCACCAAAGCTTAAGTGATGTGCTCAGGTGGGTATTGGTATAGCCCACTGTGTGAAGAGTTTTGAAATAGTAGCCACGGTTTTGAGACGTGTGAACGCGATTGTAAGAAACTGTAATGTATTAAGGCATACATTCATGGTTATGAATGTTCTGTGCAAGCATTATAGAGGTGCACTGAGGGTTCCATGAATGCATAATAAAAGAGTTTGTTTAAGTCAGCTCATTCCAAAGGTTTTCAGTTGTCTCAGGAGTTACTCTGAATGCATTACTGATTTTAACATACAGTACATAGTTGTAGAGATGCTGGGATATAGCCAATGATCTGTTGTGCACCAGCTATCTTTAGGACAATGTCCCCTCCCACTTTTTTAACCAATGAGGTCAGTTTCAAGTGGACGCCTTTGTCATGACCTAAATGTTGTAATTGCTTATTAAAGTGGGGAAATTGTAATTCTATAAAAACAAATGTAATGTTAACCATGATATCCCCTGTTAAGCAAATAATCAATTTTTCCTTGTGGATCACTTTCAGATCAAAAATCATGCATGAGTGTGGTCAAGGACTAAGGCCACTTTTAATTAAATGTTTATACCATTTTAGTAATAAACACACTACCCTGTCCACCGACAGCATACTGAATTATATTAATTAAAATCATTATATGCCTCATCTTTGAATATTTTTTCTTGTTGAGTAATGTTTGGCAAAGAAAGACAGTTTTGTGCAAAAATAAAAAGAATGCGACCGAGCAGGAATAACTGCTGTGCTCCAGCAGATGTCATTGGTGTAAAACAGTTGTAAAGCAATTCATTACATATATACATAAATTGAAATTAGTTCGGTTTGCTGTGTGTATTTAAAAAGGTTTAACCTAATTCAGTGTATTCCAGTATCAGCAGTAATGTTATTGTTTCAGAACTGAAAGCTTTTTTATTTTCAGATGTACGGTTATAGTACATCAAAACCATCATCACAAGCTAGCTCTGACTTTGATCCCGGGTTTGATCCCAGGGGCCTCCCGTAGGGTGCTTACGAATCCACAGTAGTACAGAGACACAGACCCCCAAAGCGCTGGGCGTGCTCCCCGTTACTTACCCGCTACTCATTCATCCACAGGCTAACAAGCTGCGCACCAAGACACTGCGTAACACCCTCAACCCCGTGTGGAGCGAGACCCTGACTTACTACGGCATCACCGACGAGGACATGGTCCGCAAGACACTCAGGTGATGCGTCCGGTGGCTTTGGCTGCCCAGGGTCACGTGTGTGTGTGTGTGTGTGTGTGTGTGTGTGTAATCCTGTCATTATGGGGACACTCCATTCATTCCTATGGGCATGACCCTGATTCCAACTATGACACCCTTAACCCCTACCCAGCCCTAACCTTAACCATAAGTAACCAAACAAAATAGGAGACTTTTTTTAGTTTTTTCATTGCAGACTTTTATATAATTTAGAGAATCAGAGCTGAACCCATGCAAATGCATCTAACTTAGGGAAAACATTACATAGGCTTTCCAGTGAGCACTATTAAAAGTACAATAGTACAATATACAATTATTACAGTCTGGATATATATAATATATTGCATATTAAATCACATTAACTTCTTAAAAGACATTTGGGACCGGGGGGTGTGGGCTATAGAGGGGGCTGCTCTGTTCTGTGGCCCTCGGCTCATGACCCTAATGCTTGTATGGTTAATCCAGGCCAGGTCCTCTGATGGGGGACAGGCTCCAGGCACACTGGGAATTAATGCTGGAGATGGATGGATGGATGGATGGACAGATGGATAGAAACATTGCCATTACCTCTCCGTGTGTCTTTGTACAGAATAAGCAATCAGCACCCTCTTTTCTAAAAATGTTATTAAAAGTTAATAGAATTTGATGTTCTTTCAAATTCTGCCCAGTCCATTTATACTAAATGATTTTTTTTTGACTGCCTGACTGCATAGTGTGAACGCTCTAAGCACCAATGATTTTTATAACTTCAAGGGCCTGAGTTGGAACTGGAAAAGTGTCGGTCTTCAGAATCGGTCTCATGGGACCAAACAGTCTCCCGGCTTTGCCGCGGTGTGTCCTGGCGTATGCTTTGTTTGTACCGGTGTTCAGCCTCATTGCAGCACCGAGGTTAAGTGGCTACGAGGTTAAAAACATTAAAGCAGATACGCCTCTTGGTATTGTGAATGTCAGAGTTAAGCTATGTTTTTTTCCTGTGCTGCTCTTTGACTCTTTATTAAAAAGCAGCGATGAATAAGACAAGCTCTGTGACTCACCAGAAGCAGGAGCCGCCGCTGAGAGCTGTCAGCAATTGGCTGGTGTGAATCAATATAATAGCAGATGACATCTCAAGTCATTAACCAGCGGATGGTGCTTCATTTCCCTGCCCTTAGTAAAAGGTCTGCATTTTTTCCTATTTAGCTCCCAATATAAATATGTCGCTTCTGCTCATTAAGCGAATGCCGTTGTGTCTGGAAGGAGCCCTTTATCTCCCGCCTCTTATGGTAACAGCGGCAGGTAAACAGCTGCCTGTCTGACTGGCGGCCATGCATATGCCATGCATATCTGCATGCAGACCAGGTGACACCCACCTGCACCCACCTGCAGGAAGCACACGCTTCACAGATTCATGCTGGGGGACGCCGAGTCCCAGGTGAGACCGGGCCAAAGCAAACGTGAGACTATACCCCCCAAATGTCCTGCAGCTATTTGTCCTCATTAGCTGGTCGTATACTTCTCGGGGTTTTTACAAGAAACCCAATAACAGTAATCTCAAAACTCAGGGGATTAATTTATTTGGGAAAAGATAGAGACCCCTCATAGCAAACAGCTACCTGAATAACATGTCACCCGTTACACTGCTGCGGGTTCTTACCACCTGAGCACGGCCGGGGTAGCTACCTGGCTGGCTTGTGTTAGGCTGTAAGCAGATGGACACGACCTGGCTGGCAACTTGCTGCTGTCTGAGCCCAACTGAGGCAGAGAGGCCTGCCCTGCCTCACAGCCTTCAACTAAGCCTTTCTTCACAGAGAAAACGAACAA
>JAODKN010000039.1:8945368-8965306 GCA_026774425.1 Petrocephalus zakoni | reverse complement strand
CAGCGTGCGTGTCAGACAGCAGCAGTAACAGACAGCGTGCGTGTCAGACAGCAGCAGTAACAGACAGCGTGCGTGTCGGACAGCAGCGGTAACAGACACCGTGCGTGTCGGACAGCAGCAGTAACAGACAGCATGCATGTCAGACAGCAGCGGTAACAGACAGCGTGCATGTCAGACAGCAGCGGTAACAGACACCGTGCTTGTCGGACAAATTATATGTGTTGTGCAGAACAGAAATCTGTTTAACATCCAGCAAATGTGAATCTGGGAAAGTGTACCTGTAAACTTCATTCTCTACTATTGTCCTCCCACACTGTCCATATGCATTGTTCCCAAGGCTGAACACTGTAAACAACATCACAAAGTATTATCTGGTCATTATTTTTATATTTGATCACAGACACTTGTTGTGACAAATCACATCAACTTAAGGATGGAAATACTCATTTTTAATTGCATAAAAAGGGCTTAGTACACCCTCTCCGAATACTGCATGGCTGCTGTTTTGCTCTGATTAAAAATGTTCTCCCCCCCTTATGCTTACCGCCCTCCGAGTCTGTAAGAATAAGGGAGTGGGCTCGCCCACAAGCCACCTGGAGCACCCGTGTCTCTTGCGGCCTTGCCAAGGGAAGATACACTGGGGCGGGCTCCAGCACGTAGTCATAGCTTTTCTCTGCGGACCAAGGAGAGGGAAGGAACTGCGTCTGCGACTTTACTGCAAATCAGGTACTGTCAAACTCAACTTTAGGTTTCCATACAAGTAACTGACATTGGAGGAGCTGTAGGCAGTTAAAGTAAAAGCAAGAGACACTGACCCCGGTCATGGCGGGAACACTGAAAACCCAACTGTGAGTCTTTATTGAGGCCCATTCCCCACAATTTGGTAATGTCTCGAGTTCTGGAGGACAGCAGGGTGAATCCATAACCACAGGCTGCTGATGAAATCTGTGGGCAAACAGGACACAAGATGCTACAGAAATGTTGTGATGTGTTAAGCTTTGTGTCAGTCTATTCTATAGACTTCTGTATCAGGCAGCATGTCACACCACCAAGCAACAAGCTTCCTTAGACGGCCTCAGCAGTACCCGGTCTGCGGTGTCCAGCCGATGCGGGGTAAACTGGCATTTCCGGCGTTTTTTTCTCCCACTGTCCGGAATCACAAAGCTAGGAATGCCAAGGGCGCCCGTGTAGCTGAATCCCCAGACGAAGACTTTCTCTGTGGGCTTTCGGCGCTGTCCCACATACTGGAACACTGGTCCCGACTCAGATTCCTTCCTTTGGACCTTCGACGCCACGCTACGTGACGCACAGCCACAAACCCCAAGCAGACCCGCTTTCCGTAGGCTGACCAAGGCCATTGAACAGAGAGCCTGCAAGAGTGCATGCAAAAACAAACAGATGTTCAGGTACATTATATTATTAATATGCGAGTTAAAACGACCGACACTGAGGTTCCAAGAAAAAAAAACTAATAATATTAACAATAATAACGACGTCTGTGAACTGTATTAACCCGCTACGAGAACTATCAATGTTTTATGAAATGTTAAGCTAGCCAACCCTATGCGTATTTTTACAGTCTTCAATTATTCATAACAATGTCTTATTGTATTTTCACGCATAGCCGCAAAGTAACTGAAATCCATGCATTATAAAGTACTCACCCAGCAAAGCAGATTACGCTCAGAATTATATGATACACTAAATCCCGCAATAACAAACTTCACAGGCGGCTCAGCTCCTTCATGGTTTCTTGACAGTAGATAGGGTGGCTAGAGTTGTTGCTTATAATAATACATTTACAATGTCAGAGCACTGAGTAGCTGGGGAAAGGAACAACCATGTTTAACAATGTGGGGCGCCATGAAACTAACCTTATTTGAACTCTGACTTCTAACCTTCTGCGTCAGCCCCGGAAGTGGGAGTATATGAAAAACGTAATTTCCGGTTATAGTTTTCATGGGAAACGTAGTGTATTGTAGTACTTCAAAAAATATTGGACGTCTGTTTATAGTAGATATATGTATGTATATGTATTGAGAGAAAAACTTCTAAAATATTTGGAACTAACTGTATTAATTATTTTGAACTGTAATAAAATTGAAATATACACGAAATGTATTTTATGTCCAGTGAGACTGCTTTTCATGTATTTAGCAGGTTCGCTTAGATAGTTATTTTTGTATAAGAAAGGGAATCCGTGCACTGTATGAATTTAGTATTAAAATGGACTGTATGTTCCATGGAGACAATTCGCTTGTACAACACATGAAATGACACAAGATGTATTTAATTTACAACACCAATATACACAAGTATGTCCTGTTAAGAAAAACATCAAAGAATGCTTAAGATATAAGTGATTACCCATGTCATTTCACAGGAAACCTAGCATATATACCTTTCTATAAATTTTACATAAAACACTACTTAGTTAATAGCATTTAATACTTCTAAATAACTAAGTACTAAGTACTAAGAGAGCCTGTAATAATACCCATAGTTTATGCAGTATTACTGCATCTAATCCAGTAAGCAAACACAATAACAAAAGCAAAAGTTCACAGGCAACTCTGCAGTGTCCATTATGGTGATTCTGTCTGCAGGTGAGGCATTGACCTCTTAGCTGGTGCTCAGGATGACAACCTTCTTGCAAGTGCCTGCTGTACAGCGCTCCAGGATAAGTTCTGGACTGGGACGGGGAGGTATGGCCGGCATGTTCTCCTCCGGCTCTGGAACAGGGCTTGGATCGCTCTCTGAAAGAACCCAAGTCATCAGAGGTTTCCTTATTGCTTAATCATGCTCCAAATGTGCAGCCCCTGCTCCCCAAAAAAGGTGCCATGGGTTACCTTCAGACTTTTCACTGATCATCTCCGAAACGGGCAAGCTACTGGCTGCTGCCTCTGTCGGCAGGGAACGCGGGCCGCGTTGCTGCAGATATCGGCGGCTGTTCCTCCTATAGACGTCCTGGGTGATGCGGCTGCGTCCTTTGCTGTGGATGCTTTGGGCATTGCGAATTGTAGACCTGTGGAGTAGGAGACCAACATTGCCTGTGCAACTTAAAACAAGATATATCCATTCACCCATCCATCAATCCATTTATCTTGGACAGGGTTGCGGGGGGGGGGGCTTGAGCCTATCCCTAAGTCAGGATATAATTCCTGAGAAATGCACAGGAAGCACTGTATTTGAATTCTGTTCTTTAAACATACCCAAGGTGACATTTCGATTGTGAACTATTACACCACTGCCGAATAATAGGCATGGGCTCTATGACTACCTCCTGGGGGGCGGTGTGCCCCTCATAGTGTCACTCGTGTTAGTGTCAGCCTCTTTCTTCAATCCGCTTCTGCGCAGGAACATCGAGGGGTAGTGTCCCGTCTCCTCCCCTTTCCTGTCACAGATGCACGACAATCACATAGACAGTGTCATGCCTGTGCACCGTTTTGAAACACCATGAGGAACTTAGTGCAACTGCTCCATTTTCAAAATTTTAATTGCATCACTTAGCAGACTGCGGGCACATTGGCGGGAGAGCCGCGCTCTTATTGCCGAAAGTGAAATAAGACAACTAGCGAGCCAAAAGCAGTTTCTGAAAACTGTCAGAATGAGTTATGGCAGTTTAGTCGACAAACTACCCGTCGTGAAGCACACAGTGCTGCAAAAAAAAACTGTTCTTATAACTGACGTACCTGACCACCCACCAGCCATCCAGTAACTTGTGAATGACCTCAATAATCTCTCCTGATTCAAGAGTCAACTCATCACCTTGAGTCGAAGTGTAGCCCTTGATGGTTACGTACAGCTCGCCTGTGGAGATGCACACGCTGTTTAAATGAATGCATTCCAGGACTTGCAGGTGTCATGCACAAAAGAACTACAGTGTGGCTCTCGCATTCTGTCAAAACAGCTATTTGTGGCTGACCCTCGTAGTCAGGATCTGGCTCTTCCTTCTCATCGGGGCCCTCCAGGGGTTCCATGTAGGACGCGGGGACCCAGCCATGCCGGGATTCGCACTGACAGAACCACCACCCTGCGAGCAGATGCACAGGCTGGCTGACGTGCGCAATCGCGGACAAGACAAGGCAAAGGCCATTAATCACCAGGCAGTATGGTGATTGATGCCACATACTTCTGAAGGTCTCTGATCTACGGAACATTCAACATTGAGATTTTTGACCTTCCAAGATTCCTATTTTCAAGCAAAAACTATAAACTCTCCCTGACCTGTCAGGTAAGGCACAAAATATTACTTCTTCTGCATTTCCTTTAGGACGTGTAATTACTTAGGAAGAACCACCCTTTGAGTCATTTTTATTCTGCCTTATTATTATTATTTCATAATTGGGCATGACAGACATATCACTCCATGTGCTGGGTGTAAGTTACAGTAATATAATGAAAAGGCTGAAGAAATACCTGAATCTGAGTCAAACAATGATGTGATAAATAACCCCATAAAGGCTGACAAAACATGTTATATACACTGTACTGCACAATATTTGTGTTGTCTTATTTACTTTCTTTTAATGTATCATCCCATTATGGCTTGAGAAAGTCATTACCTCCAAAACCTTAAGGTCATAAAAAGTGCATCTCAGGCAGGATTTGGATCCTCACCATTGGGGTTCTTCTCCACGATGTCCAGCAGGTCTCCAACAGTCAGGCTGAGCTCATACTTGGAGCTCTTGGTATAATCTGCTACTGCCCGGTATGTCTCCAAGATAATGGGCCCAGTAATCTCTGCAAGGGATATTTGAAGATTTTTTTTTTTTAGTTTTTTTTTTATACCAAACTCCTCATGCTCTGAATAGATGGGACTCTGACTGGAGACACGGGGGCCGGACGCTACCAGATGTGTTAGATCTTGACCTGTCCCGTTGCATCAGGTAAGTTTCGTTTCTTTTCATCCTAAAAGAAATACAATTTCAAGCGACATTATGCTATTTTTCCAGAATGTCTTTAAACAAAGTAACACGGGAATACCCAGTTAAGCTGGGTAGTCGTTTTATATATGTATATATATTTGATGGATAGCGGATCCTTACGGGTTTGCGGAGGGCGGGATCTCATCGTCGGATCTAACGCGGAAGAAGCCACACAGTTGCTGGCAGCGTGAGATCTTGGCCGGCAGGTTGATGAGAGCCTGGCAGTACTCCGCCAGGGTGCCCTGCCGCGTCTCCGTAGTCTTCTGGCTGTCGAACCATTTCGGTGCTGCAATAGGCGGATGAAGATAAAGGTGTGGAGCAAACACATTTAGGCTGATCTAAAAGTTAAATAGGCCTAAAATGATGTCTACGCTGGCACATTATGGCTTTACTGGACACAAATAATCTACATATTAACTTTCTGTCGCTATAGGTCTATAAGCAGAATAGCAGTCGCAGCATCTCAATATGACAGCATTCATAAACCAAGAAAAGTAAACATACGATTATGATGCAGCCGTTGGAATCAGAGGAAAATTAAGTAGTTTTTTAAAGAGACGCTTCCCCTACTTTCTTGCGCTTAAATGCAAAGCAGCGTTGTCTGCCTTATGCCTTTGCTTTGTCACTGCAGCAGTCTACTGCGAAATGCTTTCCCATTCATATTACTGAAAATGTGGGTTTTTTGGAAAATTAATGCTAACAGGCCTTTTATATCTGTCCATACATCATCCAACCATTTATATAAATATTGAATGAAACCGAATTAAAACGTCACGATTCTTCAGCTCTGCTTTCTAAAGTGCATCTTTAGTTCAGAGTGGATTTTCCCCTTGTCTTGACAAAAATACACTTGTTACAAGTATTGAAACTAGAAACTTATTTTGATGTCCTGTTACTGAAGCTTAGCGGGGAGCAGGTGTTTCCTTCGCCGAATTACAGCGACCGAACTGCAATTTTTTCAATCTTTTCTTACTGCATGAAATAAATGTTTATTTAGCAGCTTTACAAAACGTTTGACATAAATATATTTCGACATCAAATATGGTTTGCAAAATGCATCTTAATAAAAAATTGCACGTAACATTACGAACAGGTGACCCCTGAAAGGAGTCTTCAGAATGGGACGGGGGGGGGCATCCTTACCGGGGAGCGATGGAATGATCCTGTCTTTGGCATCAATGTCTCCGGCCTCGATGGGAAACATTTCCTTTAGGGTTTTCTAAAACAGACAGGGGCCCATCAGCGCTGCAGGGGGATACGGGACAGTGTACCGGACAGTCCCCATTGTGCTGGAGCATTGAATGATTTCCACTTATTGTTCAGGGCCATTTGTCCAGCAATAATATTATCAGGAGAGCTTCAGTGTTTTCAATATTCTACTCGTGTGCCAGAGTAAGTATTCAGTTCCTGCTGCGCAGTTCTGTTTATTACAAATAAATCATGGTGACTCACTTTACCATGGTGAAGTGGTGAACGACGAAGATAAGTGTCCATAACTAATCCATAAATGTAAATGTAACTTTCAAGCGAAAGTTTCCGCATGGAAAGGCGACGTTCGGTCACTCACATGTAATAAATAGATTTCCGGGTACTTCCTGTAGACCAGTTTCTCTGACAGATCGCTCCATTTCACTAAGAACATGTACACCTGGGAATCGCACAAAGCTTATAAGCAGATTCTTACATGTGTAACGAGTGCGTATATTTATTAAGCTGTTCACAGGAAAGTAAGCTTCCCTGAATCGTAGCCGACAATATGTGTAACTTTACATACCCCATGAAATAATAGTCTAATAATAATAATTATTGTTATTATTATTATGTCTCCAAACTTACGTAATGTTGGCTCGGAAAGAACCTTCTTTCATAGCCCAGTACTTCCATGTGACGAATATACGGCTCCTCCATGCTGCAACGGCTTGGTACCGCGATGATAAGCTGCCCAGATGGGAAAGGGGGCCGTTTTATAGCAGAGATAAAGTTCCTTTTGTAAAGCAGGGAGTTCCACTTTCCCGCCCCCAACCACTCTCAAAACAGAATAAGGAAATCTATGCAAAAAAGGGGAAATTTTGCACGTTAACTTGCACGTCTGTTTTATACATCGGAACGTTTTATATATATATATATATATTTTTTTTATAAATAAATTGACAGCTTTATTTAATTAAAATCCAGCATATTCCATTTTATGGCCATCACCCTACACAATTTATATGCATTTTCATCAGTGATGTATATTTCAATATACAGTAAGGTACACATTAGAAAATAAGGCATAAGATTAGAACTTTGTGTTTACTTGGCTTTAAGGTTTATCAACAACACGGTTTGGAAATGTTGGAAAAGGACCACAGACATCATTAGATGACAGAATAGATAGATAGATAGATAGATAGATAGATAGATTGATAGATAGATATAGATAGATTATGATAGATAGCACTATCCCCCACTAGCAGAAATGATGCAGCCGAGATTCCCACATAGGGGGGTCCGCAGGGGTCCCGCACAGCCACACTGTACAGACCAAGCCTTACCCTGGGTGATCCACTCTCCTGATCATGATCACTCCCCCGCCAGGTAACTTTATGGGCATAATATATGGGCATAATATGAGTTGTATTTGATGTACAGTATTTTTATATGGAGCACATTGCTGGAAGTGATTTTTTAATTTGTTTCGTTTTTTTTTATCTTATAATACTGGAGTCCATTGTTTAAACCAGTGGGTCTCGGTACACTGGTAAAAAGTTGTGGGGACGTACCCCAGCTGCCAGGGCGGGAGAAGCGTGAGTGAAGGTCGCATCCCAGACCTGTTAGCAGCCCCGGCCACGCTGTCCGCCATAACGGCGGTAATACCTCCGCAGGCCACTAGAGGGGGCTTCGAGAACTGGCGACATCGCACTTATGTCGCATTATTAATTTTCGGCACTACACCTGTTTTCTTTTACATCTGAATCTACAGCGCTGACGTGCAGGGAAATGGGAACACTGCAATAGACGGGGAATATTATGGGCCAGCTTCGCGGGATCCGTGTCGACTTAAATAGAGGATGCATAGTTATTAAAATAATGCACTGTGAACTTCGAGTTCTTACACTATAGACTACTGTAGACACAATGCATATTCTGGCCAGGGACACGCGGGCAGGGGAGGCAGGTGGAGCAATATATCTTGCTAAGAACAGTACGGTAGATCATTCATATCTCTGCAGTAGCCATTACTGTAAAAAAACCCAGGTTCAGAAAGCATTAATTCTGAACATTATACAATTAATTATACAAATCAAGAACAAATGTAGTATCTATTTGAGAAAAAAGAGGCTTCATGTTTCATTAATGATGAACAAACGAGATCAGTATGTTACTTGTATTCTCATGACATCTTCCTTCAGCAGCTCCTTAGTATTTCTCAAAGGTTTACAGAATTACTCATATAGTAACAAATATAGTAACTGCTTGGAAAAAAAAGTTGCATCACGATTCTTTAATGATGAAAGAACATGAGATCAGTATGTAACTCGTGCTATCCATTACTTGATTCTTCAGCAGTTCCTTAGTAATTCTCAAAGGTCTACAGAATTGACGGATATAGTAACTGCGTCCGATAACAGATGTGGCATGATTCATTAACGGTGACCGAACATGAGGTCAGTATGTATGATCTCAGAGATCAGTACGTATGAAGCCTGGGGAGGTCACTCATCGTATTTTTAGCTTCCAGTTAACTCAGTAATGATGATCTGTGTTCTCTCTGGACTTACGTAACTAAGACTTAGTTTGCGGTCACTTAATACATACATGATAGATAGATAGATAGATAGATAGATAGATAGATAGATAGATAGATGGAATAGATGGAATAAAGATAAGTGTAGGGAGTGAACTACAAAGCAAGTGGATAGAGAGGGCTAATGTGCATATATATATACAGTATATACATACACTTATACACAGGATCTTATTTATGGATTTGAGGAAGCACTTCTTTACACAGCGGGTAGTTAGAGTATGGAATAGTCTTCCTGATAACGTAGTGCAAGCTGAATCCTTGGGTTCCTTTAAATCAGAGCTAGATAAGATTTTAACAACTCTGAGCTATTAGTTGAGTTCTCCCCAAACGAGCTTGATGGGCCGAATGGTCTCCTCTCGTTTGTATAGTTCATATGTAAGACTTAAAATTGTACTCTTGAGGTAAGCGTATGCATTGAAATAAAGTGCATGAGTGCTGAATACTGAATATGGGTCGAAAGGGGTTACTGCACTGGCGGAGGTAATCACATTGTGAACATAACAACACAAAACTACATTATTTCTCCCCTCAAGTTCAACTTTAGGATATTGTAAGTGTAATAGTTGGTGTATCACATGGTTTTGAGTATTCTAACAGACGTATTAACATTGACAAGACAGTTTGTCATCAGTTGGGGACTCTCCTGGGTGGCACGGATCCTGGCCTAAGAACGGCAAATAAGTAGCCAGCGTAAGCCTCAGGAGGAACTCCTTGTGGTCTGAGATCTTTATAATCAGTTGTGTGGTGGTAGTTTTTTGTGCTAAAATGTGTTTGTTCTTTTTGTGTCATGACGACTGACTGCAATACGTGACGGCCAGTTTACTGGTTAAGGCGTGATGATGGCATTTCTGCATGCCACACATTCATGGAGATCTTTCCAAATTGTTTAAGTCTTGGGCTTGAATCACGTCATTTTGCCGTTAATCAGTGAGTCAGACAGACAGACAGTAATCTCGGAGGATGAAGTTATATTCGATGGATTTGTGTAATCCGGTATTGTGCAACAGCAACGAAAGAGCATGGCCTTTGTATATAGCTTGTACAAAGCAACTTATAACTTACAAAGCCAAATATACTACTTAAAGCAATTTATGTTTGTTATTCTACTCAAAAGGTATAGTTGTGAGGCTCATGGGTACTGAACAGCCTGTAAGTACGATGTGACGTGCTGTCACTACAGAATATGAAGGTTTATTAAAATGCATTGGCACCCTTATACTTTTTTAGGTAACACTTTAGGGTAACACTTTACTTGAGGGGCCACAAATAACGCAGTAATACATGCTTAGTAAATGCATTAATTAACCATTAACTATGTGTTATTTCATCATTAATTAATGATGACGATTCATGTATTCTTTGCAGGAACTTCATTAGTTAGTTCATTAGTTAATCATTAGCTAATTCATGTTCATGATTAGTACTTCAGTAGTCAATGAGGTACTACTATGATTTGTGGCCCCTCAAGTAAGGTGTTACCCTTTTTTTTAATATGGAGAAAAATGGGGTGCACTATCATCCCTATAAAGAGTTTTGTATCACTCAAAAGATTAACACACTATATTTTAACGTTGTTCCTTACTGCGTTACATTTGTGATTGTCCAGTTTTAATAACAAACCATTAAAAGTCATAATGCTGCCTGGGTTGGATTTTGAATGGACACATTTAGATATAACAGGGCAACAGTCATTATAAAGGGATTTCTGCATTCGTCGGAGCAAATTTGATGTTTACAAGGAATAAATGTTTCAGTTAAAAATACAACATTACATAAGCAACATGGGTATAACAGTGTTCTATTTCTGAAATTTGATTAAGCGTTTGTGGGCTAAAGCACCAGCGCTGATATCTGCCTAATATCTGTAGGCTTGGCGTTGGTAATTTCAGTGAGGTCTGCATTGCCCCATATAAATAACATGGTGGTTCCCCAGTGAGTCACTTTCGTAAGGACTTCCACATTTGACACCACAACTGTGGCAACAGTAGTCAACTGGTAGGGGAACCACTTTTTTTAACGAATAGTGTGTTGGATCTGTGCAAACTGTACATAATAGGCGTGGATGACCTCCTGGTGCAACCGTGGGTCAGGATCTATCCCCTTCAGCTACACACTTACGCATTTTCTATTTTCTATCATTACTATTTATGATCACTGCAGGCAGGACAGAAAGGAGAACTGTTATGGAAAACACTCGTTGGCAATGTTTTTTTTTTAAATAGCACCTAAGAAACCAAATAGCACCAAAGCGAAACCCACACAGCAAAGGCCATGAAAATTTCCTACATACTGGGCTTGACCAAAACGCAGTACAAAGCAACAGCGCCACCTTGTGCACGATCATGTCACCGTGTGGCTGACCAGTCTTTAAAAAAAACAGACATCTTTTAAAACCTAATTTAAAAATCATTACTGGCAAAGAGGAAAGAAACTTCGATACTACGCAGTCTGTTATTTGAGGAACAGCGAAAAAATAAACAATAAAAAATATGTATTGTTTTATTCCTTATTTATTGGTTTATTTTATAAGAAATAAACCACAAAAAATAATAATAATAAACCTCTGCAGTCATTATTCATCTTTGTGACCTTTTCAGTCCAGGTCAGTCACATGATTTATCTCAAATAATAAAATGTAGATGAATAATTCATCTCTCAAGTAGGATCTTGAAAGAGGAAGTCACAAAATCCCACAACCAAAAAAACGCTGATAAGAGTGGACGCTCCTAGAATGTTTTGAAAGTATGGAAATACTAACACACAGCTATTTACACAAAAACAGAAACAAAAAATGGATGAACACAATGTAATCTGCATCTGCATCTAAAAGTGGCCACAAACATTAATATAATTAATTAGGCCTGCATTTATTCATCGGCTTCATGGTAGCTGATGGTACCATGTAGTAATTAATTGAAACCTAAACCTAAATTGCAAGAACTTCGCCATATACAAGGTAGTTGGCCTACAGTGCATTACACAAATCAAGATCACTTGAGTGTGTGCCAACCTGCATTGCAAAATTTGGTTTTCTTGGTTTCTTATATTAATTTCAAGATACCCATTCCTCTTCACCACCTTTTCTTTGTAGGACTTTGGGCTGGAAGTAAACTTCAAAAAGTAGTCTCGCTGGGTGCTTTTTAATTAGTGACAGCCCTGCAGTAACATAAGACACTAAACATTTATGTTCAGTATCCCTATGGGACCCACTGGCTACTATCATAATTACTATAGCAAAATGGCTAGAACCGAACCGAATGAGTCAGTCAAAAAAATCCATCAATCTATCCATCCATCCATACATCCATCCAACCATTTTCTGTAAGCGCTTGTCCTATTTAGGGTTGCGGGGGGTCAGGAACCTGTCACGGAGACTATGGACACAAGGTAGGGAACAACCCAGAATGTGGCGCCAGCCCATCGCAGGACACACTCACACACCAGTCCCTCACAGGCACAACTACGGGCAGTTTGCTGACTCCAGTTAACCTCAGCATGTTTTTGGACTATGGGGGGGGAAATCCGGAGTACCTAGAGGAAACAAGCATGCCTGTATTAGGTATAACTGAATCGATTTTTCAGCACTGTTACAGAATAATCTGCCTCAAACTCACAGCTGAGTTCAGCATCCGCGCTCAGCACCGCCACCCGGTTCCGGATGCGCGCAGGCCTGGATGGGCATTTTCCCGGGGAGCGGCGCCCCCTGGCGGCGGCCGCGAGTAGCGCACGCCGCGCTCAGCAGCGCCACCCGGTTCCGGACGCGCGCAGGCCTGGATGGGCATTTTCCCGGGGAGCGGCGCCCCCTGGCGGCGGCCGCGAGTAGCGCACGCCGGGCTCGGCGGCCATTTTGCCGCTTGCGGGCGCCGATACGCGGAGACTCTGCCGGCCGGATCCACAGTCGCCGCGATAAAACATGAACGCGCCGCCAGCTTTCGAGTCATTCCTGCTCTTCGAGGGCGAGAAGAAGTAAGCGGCGGGTCCCCGGCTTTGTGCGTGAAAGTGCGCGGCATTTCTCCCTATAATATATATATAATATATATATGCGTCGCCATGCTGCTGTAATGCGCGCTGCCGCTGGCAGAAATGCAGCCACCTTATTGTTCCACGCTTCCAATGTTTTTATATACAAATATCTCCCGTTAAAAATGACAACTAGTCCTATAATACTTTTAAAATCTCTGCTGCTTCACTTACTGGCATGTTAATGCTTTGAGAGTATGATAGTATTCGGTTGGTACTGAGTTGATTGTGTAGTTTTGACTACGCGTGTTGTAATTGTTTTTACTGTAATTGTATCCACGTTTAGAATCACCATCGTTAAGGACACCAAGGTGCCCAATGCCTGCCTGTTCACGTTGAACAAGGAAGACCACACACTCGGCAACATCATCAGATCGTGAGTTCGTGAAAATTAGAGACGACTGAAAATACCCGAAAAATTGATGAACTTTAGACTGGTGTCTAACCTGCAGGTAGAATCTCATTCCCTTCCAAACCTCTGTACACTTCAGGCAGCTGCTGAAGGACCCCCAGGTGCTCTTTGCGGGGTACAAAGTGCCCCATCCCCTGGAACACAAAATCGTCATCCGTGTGCAGACCACGCCGGACTACAGCCCGCAGGAAGCCTTCACCAACGCCATCACGGACCTGATCAGCGAGCTCTCCCTGCTGGAGGAGCGGTTCCGGGTCAGTCCACAATGCTGTCTAACCCTAATGGTTCGGCATGCATGCTTTTGGTTAGAAGGTTGTTGGTTCGAATCCCTGACAAGCAAGGTACCACCCCCAAGCACTGCTTCCCGGGCACTAAATAATAGCTGCCCACCGCTGCAGAGGACACATTGTTGTGTGGTGTGTCCACAATCACAATTAATCACTTTCACTTTTGAAGACGGGTTTGGAACCTGGGATAATATTACCAGCTGTTTGCATCACCAGCATTATACCCGTGTACATGTGAACCGGTTATACTGCTTGTTACCTTTTACATCTGTGTTATATGCTGACAATCATGAGCATATGTCTGTCCCATTTTTGTAATATGATATTTTACTGTTACCCTTTTCCAGGTAGCCATCAAGGACAAGCAGGAGGGCATTGAATGAACAGGCGGGAGACCTCTGACATCACATATTTATTGCAGATTAGGCTGCAGTCCTCTGCATGTTTTTAAATCATAACAGGCTGTAAATCCGTGTGATGGATTATGCTCCGAATATTTCCTGAGGGGAAGGCCTGTGTTGGCTACGGTTAAAAACATGCGGACTCTGGGAAGAATTCACAACTAGCTCAATGTTTTCCTTTATTTTTGATAAGCATTCTTTCAGTAAAATCATTAGGCTGAATATTCCAGACCGAACGAAGCACTTTGCTCAGGATAGTTATGCTCAAGGTGCTGTCTTTGAAAGTGTTATTCTTTCTGACAAACTTGTTTTCTTTGTACAATTGAAGAAAATTGTGAATTTTTTTTTTTAACTTCCAGAATTGTAATAAAAATATGTAAGAATTTCCCTTTTCTCATTTATTTAAAAGCAAAGCTAATACTGCACATCTCTAAAATCACAAGTAAATGGGGGTGGTGTGTTCCTCAGCCAGCTACGCCTCTGTGCCTGGGATCAGAAGGACGCTGGTCTGTGCCTGGGATCAGAAGGACACTGGTCCGTGCCTGGGATCAGAAGGACACTGGTCTGTGCCTGGGATCAGAAGGACGTTGGTCTGTGCCTGGGATCAGAAGGACGCTGGTCTGTGCCCAATCTCGGCAGTGCGTGGGCCCGCGAGCAAGGCCCTCCCACTGTGACCACCCAGCCTGCTCTTACTATATGGTGAGCTGGATGAGCAAAGCAAAATGAGATACTCCCCAAAGGAATTTCTAAAGTATCACTATATACAATCTCAATAACTGTAGACAAGTAGTCGGGTCATTAAACAGCCATATGCACGTTGCACATCCTCTATAGTTCAAACTTGTTTTCATTTTGAATATTGCACATGATAATCCGCACATAATTTTCTCCCCCATGTACCGACACGACCCCCTCCTCCTCCCACAACCGTAGCACGTTAATTTCACTGTATTCCTAGAATACAGGTGACAATAAAACCCGAAACATAATATGCATTGCGTATGTTCAGTGTGTGTATTTTGGGAACCAGAGTTCGGCCAGCCTGCGTTTCCCGTCGAGCATAATTACGCGTCGCACACGTGCCGCAGACCGGCGTCTTGTGGGGACACATGGCGGAGGGACGCCGCGAAGCCGCCCCGGTCTGCGGCTGCAAAGGGATCCGCTCCTGTCTTACCTGCGAGAGGATCAGCGGAAAAGAGGGGGCACAAGACGGCGATCCCTCGGTATGTCTCCTTCCCAGCTCCGCGCATTAACTAGGAACTGTAACAGGCGCTTTATGGACTCTTCATTAGATTATAGTGTTTTCATGTTTGGATGTCGACTCTGAAATTGTATTATATATTATATTATCTTTACTAAAGCCGTTCAGCTTTTGTACACGTTAAATTGCACATCAGCGGGACCCTGGTGAAATTGGATGCTGCAGATTGTAATTATGTGCCATTTGTGCTATTAGATGAACGTGGTGCTCTTGTTGGAATAAAAACTGTTTTTATTATTGTTGTTTTTTTCCAGACGTTACACTATTTCAGGTATGAGCCCTCCTTGCGGCAGGCTATACGACATGAGGGGGGTGTCGTGCAGTCATTCCCCTTTCCCGGTGTCTTTCTGTGGGAGGACTTTGTGTCGGAGGAGAAGGAAAGGGAGCTGGTGAAGAGAATGGACCAGGATTGTTGGAAGGAGTCGCAGTCTGGTCGTAGGAAACAGGTGTGAAAAGAACTTCACCGCGTAGTTGACCTATAGCGTAATAACCGTAATTCAAGGTGGCTTGGGTGTGTGTCTACCTCCATTGCCAAATTCAGCTTTCTTGGCTTCTTTTATTATTTTCAAGATACCCATTCTTCTTCACTGCCTTCTCTTTGTAGGACTTTGGGCCTAAAGTGAACTTCAAAAAGCAGCGTGTCCGTTTAGGAGGATTCAGCGGCCTGCCAGCCATTAGCCGGGATCTGGTGATGCTAATGAGGCAGGAATCATTGTTACTGGGCTTCCAGCCAGTGGAGCAGTGCAACCTGGACTACGACTCGGTGCGAGGGTCTGCCATTGACCCCCATCGAGATGACAGCTGGCTGTGGGGGGAGCGCCTGGTCACCCTCAACCTTCTGTCAGACACGGTTGTTACGATGAGTAAGAGCGAGGGGCTGGAAGAGCTTCAGCTGGGGGATGTGCGGGGAGAGGTGCGGGTATCGCTGGAGCTTCCTTGCAGGGCGCTGATCGTGCTTTACGGCGAGGCTCGCCACAGGTGGAAACACGCCATCCACCGGAGGGACATCCACGGACGCCGGGTCTGCTGCACTTTCAGGGAGCTCTCAGCCGAGTTCCTCCCGGGAGGGCAGCAGGAAGCCCTGGGGTCTCGGCTGCTGGACGTAGCCCAGAGTTTCCAAGGAGAGCCAGTACAAAGTTCTCCGTGTCACCATGGCTCTTTCCAATAGGCCCATGCTGAAGATATACCGGGAAATTTGGGGTAATTAAAAAGTACTTTTTGCAGAGCATAGATGCCCTCAAATTAGCTTCCACATTTGTAGGTTTTCATTGAAGCATCTGAAGTGTAATTATGGACAATTGATCATTTACTCGATGGATGTGAGGACTGTATTTTAGCATTCTAGGGAATGTGCAACAGACCCTGAGGAAGAAAGTGATTTGGAAAAGTGTTGGGCAGTGTTGCCATTTTATTAAGATTTTATATTCTCTAAATTTATATTTTGCCAAAGATTTGAACTGGAATTGTTTCTATAGA
This sequence comes from Petrocephalus zakoni, assembly GCA_026774425.1. Lineage (NCBI taxonomy): Eukaryota > Metazoa > Chordata > Actinopteri > Osteoglossiformes > Mormyridae > Petrocephalus > Petrocephalus zakoni. The sequence continues at coordinate 8,948,728 of JAODKN010000039.1, read as the reverse complement.
GAAAATAAATCAATTGTCTCTATTTGTGTTAAGAAATGTGTGATTTGAATACCTGATTTTTTTTTATTATTATTATAAATTTAACCTGGGGGAAAATTAATAATGGGGAAAACATCTTATATCACTAATATATAACTGAAATTTAGCATTTTCTTCGATTATTAATGTAGACAATATGGCCGTAGCAGGAATAAACATTCCGTAATTCTCGCCGAAGATAATGCAAATTCCGAGGGGGTTCAAACTCTTGACTTTAATAGCTGGTTACGTGTCTGTGGGCAACATTCGACAGTACCTGAGACTCTGTCACCAATATATACATATATAAGATGTTAATAAAGAAGCAATTCAGTGTAACTGGTTTCCTTTGTAATACTGTGTATTTTATTTTATGCACTTATATATAATACTATAGAGTTAAGTCTGGCACTTAAAAGCTATGCATGAGACTAGACGGATAGATGATCTATATATGATACTTCATTGATCCCGAACGAAATTTAGACATCCAGTAGCTTACACATATAAAACCACAACGAAAACAAAAATTAGAATAGAAGAAGACAGATTAACTGTGACAAAACTGACAATAGTAACAGGGTAACTTATGGTACAGTGTTTGCCAATGGACGCGGTGGTGCCACATTCAACATGGCGTCACCGCTACGACACCCTGTGACGTCACGTCCGGGTCAAGGTTGACGTAAGATTCACATGGGGGAATAATCACGTGTTACAGGTAAGTGTACATTCAGGATGTCCATTCATAATTTTTAATCTATATTCTTGGGAATATGTACTTCACTTTAAGCGGTTCGTTTGCTCTGTGGATATCAGATAGTGGCGAACAATCTGCGTGACTCAGTCACAGTGAATACCCAGAGTTAGCTGGTTGGGGGGACACTGCTTGTAAGTGTCCGGGTTTGTGTCATGTCATTCCGGCGCTTTGCTCGGTGTGGCGATGCGGCTCGTAGCTGATCGCCAGCCCCAGCAGTAATGCGCCTGTAAGCTGCTCCGTGGCAACGTCGCAGAAACAAAAGCACCGCCTGCCACTTCCCAAAAAGGCCCATTTACACGTGAAAGGCCGACGAAACCCTGGCATGGGGCGCTGATGGGCCACTTCTCACAGCGCCGGCTGACACCCTCTGAGATCCGGCCTCCGAACCCCCCGCTGGGTCCCACCCCTAGCAGAATGACACATATAGCTGTCTGGCTGCCTGTGCAGCCTGGTGCCTTATGTGCTTGCTCTGGTGCCGGTTTCAGTCCTGCCCCGCATCCCCCCCACACCAGCCATGGTAAAGGTAACGGAGAAGCTGCTGCTGGAGAGAGGCACCCCGAAAGGCGACAAGCTGGAGCAGATCCGGACGCTGAAGTACGTATCGTCTGTGGGACGTGATGCAGAGCAGCTCGGTGTGTGGCGCCTGTAAATAACCAGATACCTGGTTATCATCACTAGTCACCTGCCTGTACTGTCGCAGGCATCTTTTCGTTAGTATTTAGCAAAATACGGTCCTGTTTCAGAAAAGGTATAGGACTTACTTCAGTTCGTGTTGGAGAACTTGGAGAGTGTTAGTGGATTAATATTGTAAAGTCACAGACACAATCTTATAAAATATATAGGAGTGTTATCATGTGGTGGATTAATATTGTGAGAACAGACCAAAGGAAATTTCCTTTTCTATTCTGAAGCATTGCATGATTTCAGTTCTTTCCCACCGGGATGACCGCTCTCTTTAGCCCAAAATGAAAAGGCTGATGGACTCGGAATGCTGGGTGTTGGCTGTGGTTGCGGCCCGCTGAGTCCCCCGTCTCTCCGTCCTTGTCCCCCTAGCTTGTCGCAGCTCGGCCTGTGCAGTAAGGACTTGCCCGTCCCTCTGCTCTGCCGGCTCTCTAGCCTGGAGCGACTGGACCTGTCTGGGAACCGTCTGGAGGGGCTGCCGTCAGGCCTACTCCTACCGTCCCTGCGCGTGCTGGACTGCTCCAACAACGACATGGAGGACGTGGCCTCTCTGCAGGGCCTGTCTGCCCTGGAGGAGCTGAGGCTGGAGGAGAACCTCTACCTCACAGTAAGCAGCCGATCCTCCTTAAACTCGCACCCTCCTCTCACACTGGCCTGCGATTCACATTCAAATTAGTTCTTTCTTATGGAAGGCAAAGCCCCCCAAATCGCCTCCCCCCCCGCCTCCAGGTGAGAGTCGTTAAGTGCCGTCGGGGCCGGGTTTTGGCGTCTGACTGCCTCTTATGTGCGTTTGTCTTTGTATTCTAGGTCAGTGATAATTACCGCCTGATGTTCCTCTTGTCCAAGCTGAGGATCTTCAACGGCAAAGACATCAGCTCGTCGGCCAGCCATCTGCGCCACATCGACAGAGAGAATCTTAAGAAACGGGTATGATTTTCATGCAAGAATTCATTCAAGGCCAACGGCCTTCACAATTTATTTTGTCAGATGGTCAGGATTTAGGGGCTGTGTATAATTCTTCACCACGTCTTATTTTCGCTACATAAGCTGACTGTGTTTTTACGTATATAGGTGGTTGGACTGTGGGAGGCAAGATTCTCCCTGCCTGATAACCTGACGGCGGAGAAGCTGAAGGCTCTGGAGGCCGAGTTTGTGCGGGTGGCCCGGGCTCAGATAAAGTACGGCCCCAGTTCTCTCAACGACTACACCAAGTGGCGGGTGAGGGGCCCCGTGTGGGCGCGAGAATGCCCAAAAGCATGTGGTCAGAATGAAGAGTACAGTGTTGGGAGGGGATTCACCCTATTGTCTCCTAGGTGGAGATGCTTGCAAAAGAACACCTGTGCTCCCTGACTGGACACAGCCAGGAGCCGGGGGCTGTGAAGGCCATCGAGGAGGCCGGGGTAAGTTCAGATCAGCAGCTCTTAAGTCAGCCAAAAGAAACATTTTTGGTTGATCATTTTGCTGTTCAGCATTATATTTTTAGATTCAGTTAGTGGGAAATTCTTGCACGTGCATGAGCAAGGAGTGTAAAGCTCCAGTTCTTCTGTAGAGATTATTGGACGTGGCCATAGACTGGGTGGACTTTTGCAGGACGCGCTCTCCACCCCCAAGAGGAAGTGGGAGGCCAAGGGGGCGGCCGAAAGCGAGGGCGCCACTCCGAAGAGAGTCCGGAGAAACGACACGCCCCCTGCCGAAGGGAGCCCCAGGAAGTCCAGCCGTCTCCTGGGCACACCTGTGAAGGGCGAGGACCCTGCAGAAAGCTCTAGGAAAGGAGATGAAGAGCTGGGCAGCCCCAGGAAGTCCAGCCGTCTCCTGGGCACACCGGTGAAGGGCGAGGACCCTGCAGAAAGCTCTAGGAAAGGAGATGAAGAGCTGGGCAGCCCCAGGAAGTCCAGCCGTCT
>JAODKN010000039.1:8923799-8935776 GCA_026774425.1 Petrocephalus zakoni | reverse complement strand
ATGTATTCCCCAAATGGCCCTCTCACCCTCCCCCCCCCCCCCATCTGATTCCTACTCCTCCCAAACACCCCGACCTGAACAATCCGCAGCCCCCTCTACACACTCTCCTCACCACTTCAAAAACACCTTTAATAGAAGCCCAGCTTTGGGTGCCAAGTTCGCCAGATCTGCATCTGTGGCTCTCCTTTCATGTGCCACCACAAAGTGACAGTGCTACAACCTTAGTGCAGTTTATTGCAATGTGAAATAGACTTCAGACATACAGTGTTCTTAGTAAGTTAGAAAAAGATCCATTAAATACTTTTAGAGTTACTGTGTTTACCAGACCATGCGTCCCCTGCAGCCACTGTAGACACCCACCAATAACTGCTGCTTAAATTCTGGTGTAACTGTTTTTTGTGAAATGGTTATAAGATCTATCAAATCCTTTTTGAATTCACGTACCCCTAAGCAGCGTTGCTTCAGTTGCTGTGTGATTTGTCTCAAAAATTGATCAATATTAGTTCCTCACCCATGCAATACAAAATTTGAACAGATAAGATGAATTTTAATAATCCCACGAAGGGGAAATTTCAGCATTACATCAGCAGTTATAAAGGGGATTGGAATATACACACACCATGAGTGCAGTATACAGGGACATACACAGAAAGGTTGTGTACCGTTTGAGGTATCAGCCATTGCTATGCGACAGAAGAATGCATGTGTACAATTTAAACTCCATGTGTAAGGATCTGACCTGAGCTAACTCATTAACATAAGTTCTATGTGCAGAAGTCCCAGTAATAAGTATTAAGTTACTGACGTTGACACGTAGGTGTGTCAGTAAGACGTGCGATCGCAAGTCCACAGAGTGAGGATGATCATGGGAGGCAGCGCTGATAGGTTAGTTACTTTTGGTTATCAGTAGCCTTAATGTCCCCTTCTGTTCTGTCCGAGTGCATGTCTATACAGTTAAGTGTTGCATTATCTATACCTCATATTAGTCACCTGCACACTCACCAATAACCGCGTTATTTCCATTAGGTGCGATAGCGGTATTTAATTGTAGTCCCCTCACCTGACTAATTGTAATCCCCTGACTTAGTTTATAATACACTGGTTATCCTGCCACAAGTAAATAATTGACGGTATACAGTGGTGTCTGACTCTTTCCATCAAGTCCAGCGTGTCAGTACAGTCCTGACTGTCCGCAGCGTTTCTACCTCAACTGAGCCAAGTTCAATCTATATGGTGCCAAGAACTTGGTAAAAGAAAAGCTAATGTTTGACTTGAAATACACTGACAGTGTTCTAAAACTGATGATTCTTAATGATTCCTAACTAAACTACCAAGACAGGGGGAAAATAACAGCAAAGTTATTCTTTGATGTGGGCAGATGCTTATCCACGATGATAGATCTGGTATAGCTTCTTTGCAGCAGTCTGGTTTAGCCGTCAAACACATCCATCAATCTCAGGCTCGTAACCTTGAATAGATATAAAGCACAGACATGAATCGCATAACTTTGGAATCGAGAGAACGATCCGGTCGTCCAAGTTATACCGTTGTGCTCCAAAGTATTCCAGAATGATCCAGTGTGCAATTAGGCATATATATTAAACATTTTCCACCAAAACGCCCGAAGCATTTACTTCCATTTATTTGAATCATGCGGGTATAAATGAAACTCGACGTAGGAAGTGCTTGATGTGATATTTGGAAGATGCAGGGTCAGGATTTGAAAGTGGACTTTGATGAATAAAAGATGTTTTCCTAATGTAGGTATTCTCCATGAATGAGTAACTATTAGCAAAGTAAAGCATTACATGTGAACAAAACGAACACAAAAACATGAGGGTAAATGTTTAGAACTGCCCCAGTAATCTCTGGAAACTAACTGACATGCATATGTACTACCCATGTATTTATATTTATAGGTGAACTGGAAAACTGTAAGGAAACTGTGTGCCCCATACAAAGGACCAGGACAGATTTAATTGTGTCTTTGCTGTTAGTTGTGTTATTTATAGTGTTTTTCTTTGCTTACAGCAGTATTACAGTGTTCTTACGGTGGTTGTGACCAAATATAGGCATAAAATATCCAGATTTTTCTATATGTCACAGTAACAATTCCTTTGCTTTTATTTGTTTAACAGCTTGTGGGTAAACTCGCTTCTTATGTAAATATCAGTAAGATTCCGTTGTAATAATTTATTTGCATAAATATCCAACAACACGAATCACCGATTACTGCTGGTACAATTGACCGCCGAAAGTTCCCTTTCTTACCACCAGGGGGCAAAATGTGCTGGGCGAGAAGATCCTCGTTCCCCACACACGCAACATAAGGATTTCGCTGGATGGGTTTGCATGTGGGCGTCGCTGAAGGCTCGAATCGCACCTTTACGCTGCATGTGTGGGGTTTGCATGCTTTTTCGGGATCATGCACGTGCCCTGCCACAATCCCAGAGTCCTAGCCTCTAAATTGCCCATAACTTTTCAGGACCTGTGCTACCTGGAAGATTCCAGACCACCACCCCCAACCTTGTTCTGGATAAATCGCTGGAAGATGGAAGGACTTAAATCATCTTTGGGATCAGTCTACATTTAACATAAAATAAGTTTGCACTAATGGTCTGACATCAGAACAATAATATGAAACATAAGACCTTAATTGCCGTGCAAATACCGCTCCCGTCGTTATGGTGCCTCCTGACCCCGTGGCTGCGGGTAACTAATAACTAATTCATGGCTAAACGTCACATCACGGCAGACCTAAGCCCACGCCTATTGTCTGGGGGTGGGCGGTGTTTGCTGATGCAGCGCCGCTCGGAGTCGCCGTGCGGTATTGCGTAATGCCCCCCCCCCCAGGCTAGATAACGCACCCCCCTTTATTGTTCATACGCTGTACGTCAGTCATGCTGAGGACCTTATCGGAAGCAGGATCGGCTTCGCCATCAAACTCCAGCGCTGGGCGTGGCCACCCCACACACGCCCCGCCCACCGCCGCCGTGATTGGCCAGTTTGCCGTCGCTTGACCAACAGGGCGCATGCGGAGGCCGCGCCGCACGTAGGCCCCGCCCTCCCCCGCTACGTCACGCTGCGCCGCGGAAGGGAAGCGTGGTACATGGCGTGAGACGGGGCGGCCGTGCGAAGGCAGCCGAAGGTGACGGTGCGGAACACGGGACGGCAGGCGCGATGCGACGCGGACTGACGCGCGGGGCCCTGGAGGCGCTGGGCCTGGGGGCGCGGGGCCTGGGGACGCGCCTCTGCAGGCTGCGCTCCACCTCCTCCATGCAGGGCTACTTCGAGCTGGCCCGGGAGCGCTCCAAGACCGTCACCTCCTTCTACAACCAGTCGGCCATCGACGCGTCCGCCGAGAAGGTAACTGGGAGGCGGCGCAGCATCCCGCCCGCGGTCATGCGGCTGCCGATCGCCGTGCGCGGCGGTGCGGAGGTTCCCGGGGCGGCGTGCGGACTCCCCGCCTGGCTGCCGCTGCCACGCCGCCCGGACCCCATGTATTATATATGGTGTATAACGGGGCGAGAGCGCCGCGTGCCCGATGCGCGTCCCCGTGCCCGATGCGCGCTCCCCCTGTTTGTTTGCATTGCGGCGCGCCGGCAGTCCCGAGCTTTCCGCCGGTCCGTGTCTTTGTTCCGCTGCTTCCCCCGGCTATTGGCGTCGGGCTGCGACCCGTCCTCCCCCCCCCCCACACACACACACACACACACACACACACACACACCCGCCCCACCTAAGCGATCCGGGTGGGTAAGGTGGCTGATCAGGGCCCATGTGCACGGAGGGCTACGAGACAAAGCAAGGTCACCGACCGGGGCTCTCCGGCCATCGGGGGCCTCCGGGGCGGTGCATGGGCGGAAGGGGCCGCGTCCCCCCCAGTGCACTGGCCCCGCAGCAGGCAGCCCCCCATGCTGTCACTGGCTCCCGTAAACATTGTTCACCGGTGCTAGTAAAACAGGTTAGCAAATACAACAGCCGCGCGAAGGGTTTGTGTCGGCGCGTCTTCCAAAGGGTTTTATTACTTTTTTGCATAACCTGTTTATTGACTTGTAGTGTTCCTTCCCCAAAGAGGACTTGGCCCTTTATCCAGCTGGTTTTGTTACTGGTGCTATTTGGGTTAAGTGTCTCAGTCCCCCCCCCCGTGCCCCTAAACATTGTGTGTTTTCAATCACATTGTAATCAGAACCGGGTTTATCTTGAATGGTCCACGCTGGCCCTCTGTGTGGGGCACAGTATTGGCTTTTGTGTGATGGCTCTCTTACTCATTCTCGCTGAAGTTGGGTCTCCTGCAGCTATGTGGATTCCTGGCAAAGACCAAATGTGGGTTTTCATGCGTCTCCCTGTCTAGGCCTCGGTCAGACTGACTCCAGCCACGATGCTGTACGCTGGAAAGTCACAAGACGGACATCACATTCTGGTAACTATTTTTTTTTCTTACCCACGTTTTTCCCTCAAGCACAGTGGCAGGAGGGTGCATGTGTGTGTTTTTTAGTCAGTAGTGGGTGTGCCAATTCTGTGCCCATTTATTTGACTTAAAGTAAACACGGTAAGCAGTTGGAGGTAGGTCATCTGCACTTAAGTGCTGTGTTGTGCCCATAATTCTGGCAGAATGACTAACAGTCCGAGCCTTTATCAGAATAGTAGAAGATTATCTTGTTCTGTTTAAGGCACTCCCTGGATTCGCAGGTGGACCTGCTGGGTCAGCAGGTTTTTTTTTTGGTTATACTGACTTATCAGGTGTGCTGCATTAATAAGCATTGAGAGGTGCTTTTGTACCAGGGACCTGAATTCATCTGTATGTCATGTTAAAGTTTTCTCTTGTCTAGCTTTCAATCAGTTGCCGATTTGGATTAAAGTGGAAAAAATTAAAAGAATTGACGTGCATAGATGTGCTAACAGCACAACATTTACGGCATTTAGCTGACACCTTTATCCAGAGTGACTTACAGTACATTACAGGGATTACAGTCTCCCTGGAGTAACTTGGGGTTAAGGGTCTTGCTCAGGGACCCTCTGGTGGTGGGTGAGAATTGAACCGCTGACCTCTTGGTCCATAACCGGAGCCTCATACCACTAGGCCACCCTGCACAAAATGCATGATCAGGCGGAGCTGGCCACCTTCCCTCTTTACCCGTAAAGCCGCACGCCGGTTTTATTTTGCGCTGTGGCCTTGATCTCTGGCAAAAGTTCAGAAGCTGTCGGTTTGCCCAGCACATCCGGTCACAATAACATCTCTTACAGATATCCCGTGTTTGCTCACCTCCGGGAATAAAACTCGGTTTATTTTTGTGATGGTGAAATATTTCCTGCTTTTTTTTGCACTCAAGGCTTCATATGGTAGGGCCTGTAATTGCGGTGCGGCTGGCCGTGGCTCGTGTATTGACCATTTCATCTGACCCCCCCCCCAGAGCAGTGCCAAGTACCTGCACAAGGAGCTGCCCGTGCGGATTGCCCATCGCATCAAAGGCTTCCGCAGCCTCCCCTTCATCATCGGCTGCAACCCCACCATCCTGCAAGTGGTGAGTCCCCCAGCCCTAGGCCCATACCAAGCCCTGTCCTCGACAAGAATACCCATGCATTGTTTTTATAAAAAATGTCACTTTTTGATATTGACAAGATTGCAACGCATCCTTCGACGCAGTCTCACGAGCGTGAGGGGCCTGAATCATGAAGCACGATTTTTTGGTTAGCTGCATCACTTGTTGGATTTAAGGACTAAGGTCTAAATGGACATTTTTGTTCACTAGCATTTAGCTCAGGCTTTATCTTGCTAACCCAAAAGGTCTGCCGTGTCGTGTTACAGGCCCCTGAATCTGTTTGACGTTTTGTCATGCAAATAGACCCATAAAAATTGCTCTCGCGAGACTGCCGGTGTGATGTGTTGAGGCATAAACTAACAAAAAGCAGAAACCAGCAGGACCGAAAGCACAAATACTGTGTCAGTTTCTGAGGCTGACTTGGTTCCTAAAAGGGTGTGGTTACAAAGCATCAGACCTAAATCAACCAACGAGCATTTGTAAACCTGCAGGAAAGTTATAATGACAGAAGAGATATCCATGATATATCGTGGTATGTTTGTCAGTCTCCTATCCCCACCTCCACCTGAGTCACGCCCCACAAAGCCCCTGTCGACACCTTGCTACTCACTTATTTTGACCTTGCCCAGATCCACGATAAATATTTAAAATTGCACACCTGTTGACAAATGCCAGTTACTGTGGTGTGCTCAAATTCCATCTTTGCCTGGATTCGCTGTTCGTTTTTAATTTAAGGACCCATACCAGATCTGTTTTCTTCCACTGCATATTATATTTTTGTGACTTTTTTTTAAATAAACTTACCAGTTTTGAATCCATTTCCCCCCACACGAACTCAGTTGGATGGGTGTAATAAGACACCTTCCTTTTCTCTCCATGAGACCTCCTGTAGCGCTCTCTCCTGTGATGCTTTGTTGTGGCCTGTCTTCCTCCGAGAGACGGGCACTGGGTGACCTCTGTCCCAGATCTGCTCCTACTGGCAGCCAGCTGTGTTTTTGTTCAGGAAGTAGCTCGTGAGGAGACGCTCCTGTTTTCCCTCCGCGCTCCAAACAGCAGGGGTGGGGACGGTTTGATGCGCCGGGTCGGGTTTCACTTTGCTTTGCAAACTCATTGGCCAAAGACGACTCTCCTGTAACCCAAATCTCGAGGAGATTGAGGCGGCCGGATGCTTAGTGGTGTACGCGCAATCCCCGTGATGGCAAATCGCCATCAGATACGCGTGAAAATACGTGGAATAAGGACACATACTGTTTCTACTGTCGCAGAGCAAAAACAGCAGCTGCTGAATGTGAAAGTGGGGGGTGGGGTTGTTTTTGGGCAGGTCTGGAGCAGCGTTGAGGTTAAGGGCTGTAACTTGATGAGTTTAAAGGCTGTAAGCTAAACTGGTCTTTGTCCTGTTTTGATTACCATCAAATTCTTTTTATTTTTTTGTGATTATTATCACCTAATAAGGAACTGAAGAGGAAAAATTCCTAACCTGGCAGTTTTTTTGCGTCTCTGTTTGAACTGAGATCCAAAGTGGGCCTCCCTCATTGCCTGTCACGGTCCGGAGGACAGAAACTCGCTCAGTCCTCATCTAATCCAGCAAAGAGCTTTTCCAGAATTTCCAAAACTCATTCAGTACCCCCAGTATTTTGTGGACCCAGTGAGTTTAGGAAATTCTCTCTTCAGTTGGAAGAACAGGAATAATAATAATAATAATAATAATAATATTACTATTGATGATAAATTATGAATATCAATAATAAATATGGTCCCTGTTCTTGTGCTGATGGGGGTGGTGTCTCATCCCCAGCTTGTCTAACCTGTGTCCTGCCTGACCCCCCCACAGCACGAGCTCTACATTCGGGCCTACCACATGCTGAGTGACTTCCCAGCGGTAAGTGAGCACAGGGGGGTTAGCGCAGATGATGGGGGGCGCGTCTATTAACCAAGTTCAAGGGATTCCATATATAGCACAGGCCCCGTGTGGCTTGTAAGGGGAGAAGCTGCCACGCATGCCAGCCGCTTGGCAGAGGTGCCCGGGTGACTAAGCGGCCCTCGCATTTGTTTCTACTCTTGGAATTGACGTGGGCATTGCGGCTTGCTTTTTTTGGGGGGGGGCGATTTTTAAACTAGTATAGACGTTTGGCCAGCTTGAGTCTTGACGCCGTTTCTGCTGAGATGGTCGGCTTACTCACTTCCTGAGTTCCTGGATCTTCTGTATCCAGCAGGCTTCCATGTACAGAACATGTGACTCATTCTGACTCAATGTGATTGGCTGCTGTGGGGGTTGAAAATTTCATAATCCTCTAGTATCATGGATCAGAATAGGTGGAGATGGGAAAAATCCTGGTGCAAGTCCCTGGCTCAGGGTTAATTCTAACGTGTCCCTCAAACTTGGATGCTTATTGCAGGTTCTTTTTTCCCCCAGTGTTTCATATGTGTCACTTCATGTAGTGTTTATGAGGTTTGTGACTGTGTGTATGTGTGTGTGTGTGTGCTGACTCAACACTTATTTCTTCATGCTGAAATAGCTGACTGGGAGTTGTGAAATGGCTGACTGGAATATTGTAGCATGTAGGAGACTGTTTTAAATATATTTAATAAAGATGGACCACATGGTCTGAATTACATGGTGCTAATACACATTTCGGGGCATTTAAGATTTTGCCTGTAAATTTGTGCAAATAATCATCAGTGTTTACAAATTTACAGTCCAGGCAGTCCCCAGGTTACGGATGCGATCCATTCCATAATTATGTCTTTAAGTGGAATTTGTAAGTCAGAAAATGAATGATACAGTACATAGTGGTAATAATACAGTAATGAAGTATCTACATACTGCACTGTACCTCGTGCTGATGGATTGCTGAAACCGTGCAGTGTCTTCATGGGAGAGACACAGTAGTGTGTGCGTTTATTACGAAATGTTACAAATTTTTAATATAGGTTTTGTGACAGTCTGTTTGTAAATACCGGTTGTCCATAGGGCTGCAGCTATCGATTACTTTAGTAATTGAATATTCTGACGATTTATTCCATCGATTAATCTTGTAATCGGATGATAAATACTTTTGTCTTATTAAAATGTAATAGTAATGATCAGCTGTATTAACATGGTAGCAGTGCCGCTAACTGTAATTGTGAAGCCGCTGATAACCAGAACAACTTAATATGTAACGTTACCCTGCGTCAGTAGTTAGTAGATAATGTTAGTAGACAATACAGTCCAGTACATTTATGGTTCCTTACGTGCTCCGGGTCCCCACACTAATTTTTATATCCCTTTTTAGTAGATATAAATCGGAAGGCTGGCTGGGTCACTGAGTTTGGCATTAGCTCGCAATACATTAGCGCGTTCTGCCGGGTGACGCGTTAGAAGCGAAGGCATCTAAGTAGGTATAGGAACCTAATGTACCAAAGTTTTAATGTGGCGCGATCTACCCGCACATCGACGTACTGGGCACCCCTGATTTGTGACAGCTTTAATGACAGCTAATGTATAAAATGTGCTTGGTAAGCAATGGAAATGAACGTGACTCCATGCCGTGAATGTCAGTTGTTTGGAACTATTCACCATCTCCGTGACTCAGAAGTTTCAGAATGTGTCCCCGATCTGTACAGCGTCGCTCTGCAACACCTAACAGTACATAGTAATAAGTACATAGTCATGTGGATTAAACGAAGCATCGAAGCAAAAAATTTGCATCGAGGATTTTTTTTGTAACCGAGTTATTTGAGTTACTCAATGAATCGTTGTAGCCCAGGTTGTCTGTAAATCAGACGGTCCTATCCCGGGACTGCCTGCAGTGTGTAGAGAGTGGGGCGGTTCGGGTCGTACAGGCGGCCCGTCTGGCTTCCAGCATGAGTGTGACTTGTCGCCTCTCTGTCAGATCAAGGATCAGGAGATGGAGGCGCAGTACTGCAAGCTGGTGCAGCAGCTCCTGGACGACCACAAGGACGTGGTGACCATGCTGGCGGAGGGCTTCCGGGAGTGCCGCAAGCACGTGCAGGTGGGGGCTTCCGGGCAGGTGGGGGGCTTCTGGGAGTGCCGCAAGCACGTGCAGGTGGGGGCTTCCGGGCAGGTGGGGGCTTCCGGGAGTGCCGCAAGCACGTGCAGGTGGGGGCTTCCGGGAGTGCCGCAAGCACGTGCAGGTGGGGGCTTCCGTGCAGGTAGGGGGGCCTGGGGGGGTGAGAGAGATGGTGTGTGGTGACAGTTTTAGAGTAAGTAAAGGCGTCTTTTCGGCCGGGCTCTCGCTTGCGTTGGGGGTCGGGTTCGGGCCCGGGACTCCTGCATGCCGCTGGTTAAAGCCCTCTGGTATGCAGAATAAAAATATTAGCATTTCTCGTTAGGATGGCCCATCTCTGAGTCTCCAAGGGCATGTTTGCTTGGAGACCGGTCCCAAATAAACGGGATGAACAGCACAGTGCTCGGGCCGTTGGTTTCTGCTAAACGTCGATTAGGGGCATTTTACATGCCCGTTTTGCTTGATGGAAATGGCTCCATATGCGCAGGTGTTGGTCCGATGTGCAGAATCACGTGGGCTATAAAGGCAAGGATGCTTAACTTATCATTTGGTTTCATTTCTTAATGAAATGGCTTCATTTCTTAAAGAAACGGGCTGATTTTCCTGTGCCGTTTCCTTCCCAGGACGAGGCTCTGATTCGAAGCTTCCTGGACACCACGCTGACCTCACGCCTGGGGATCCGCATGCTGGCCTCGCACCACCTTGCTCTGCACGAGGATAACGTACGTCCCAGATTTTGCCGGCTGAGTCCGTTGGAGTCATTTCTAGGAAGATCTTAAATAAAAACTGTATAACTTATGATTTCCGGATTGTTAGCATCACGGCTGCAAACCCCCCCCCCAAAACGTGAATAAAGCCTCTGTCTGTGCTGACACACAGGCAGACTCCCGGGCTCCCACAACCCGGACTGCTCACGGCTATTATACAGACATGATGCCTTTGGCGGCCAGGGGTCCCGGTGTAATATTTCGATACGACCCAGTTACGCAACCCTCTATAAATACATTCCGTTCCGAGTCCCAGTTCATAGGGACGTCTTGGCTGATACTTACTTCACAGTTATTGGATCAAGGAAGAGTTGAATATATTAGTTTTAGAGGGATAACTGTTAAACGTTACAGGGCATTCAAAGCTTTATATACCTTTGATTTTAAAGTCTGACAGAATCCCATGTGCTCCTCCAGTGCCGACATGGGGGCTGTGTCTTTGGGGCACACGGGACCCTTACCGACGGCTCCCTGAGCGTGACTTCTGTGTGCCCCTGTCTCATTCTAATGAAGCGAGGGGAAAAAGCTGTTACTCTGATTTATTTGTTCACATCTAAATTAGTCATTCTGGTTCATTCTAGCAGTCATATTTCTGTATTGTTTTTTTTTTTTTTTTTACATACGAGTTTAAAAAGGCCTTCTGTTAGCGTGTGGCAGGTGAACGGGCACCTGCAGAGAGCCAAACGCGGAAATTTCCGGGGTGTGACTCATCGGGGGGTGAATCCAGGACAGGCGTGAATAGGGAGTGATGGTCGTGTGTGCGCCTGTGCTCATGTGCGTTTGCCCCCGTGCAGCCCGACTTCGTGGGAATAATCTGCAGACGCCTCTCGCCGAAAAAGAGCATCGAGAAGTGGGTGGATTTTGCCCGGTGAGTGCCCCCCCGCGCCCTGCCGGCTCCGCTTTGTGCTCATGACCCAGATGCCGGCCTGCCCGCCCGTGGAGGTTCTCAGAGCAGTAGTCTTTGTTCTGTGCTGTCCAATGCTTTTCTCAGGTTATTAGCGAATATTCACTCATCCTTTAATGTTCCCAATAAAATAACACTTGCTTTTGTCCAGGATGAGGAATACAAGCTGAATTTTAAATGGTGCCGCTTTGGAGCACTTTATCAAGGCGAAATCTACTTTTTTTTCCCCTAAAGTTTTAATTTTTGGTAAAATTTTTTTGTTGGTGGAGAACCCCGGAATGTTGGATAGTTCCTTTTTTTCAATTTGTGAGGCCAAAAGGTCATGCAAGGCATGTTTTGATGACTTGTTTATGAGTTCTGTTCTGTCGATCTCTGTAGTCAGCGTGTAGGCGGGTCGTACACAAAAGGCTCTAGCACCACAGCTAACCAAAGAAAAATGCACGTGTCCTGGTACAGGAAGTCCCCAGCACTGAAATAGAAAACACCCCCCCCTCCTTCCTGAGATCTGATTGGCCAGTCTGAACTCATAGCAACCAAATGAGCCAATCAGATCCCTGATTTTCATGTTTTTTTTCTCTCTAAATTTTTTTCCCCTCCATGCACTTTTTTTTGACGAAAGGCTGTTAGTAGGCAGGGTTCCCATAACAATAAACAAGATCTTGGTATGGTTCTTGCTCAACAGGGTGGATCTGTCTGCTGAGGGTTGTATAACTCCTAGCCGGGCGTGCTTCACATCTGCTTGCAGACTTGTTTGTG
>JAODKN010000039.1:8897618-8913264 GCA_026774425.1 Petrocephalus zakoni | reverse complement strand
GCAGGCCGTCTGAAGCAGGCCGTCTGAAGCACTCACCCATTCAGAACTTCCTCTGTCTTCTGCCCCAAAGGCCCATCTTACTCACGAACCCTAATAAATGTTGCATGGTGACTTTTTTTGCACATGGGGGTAATCCTCCCCTCCTTTTCCATCCTGAGCATTATATGTACTTGTTCGTTATACTTTTCAGTGACTTACGGAAGTCCGACTTCTCCCGCGGAGTGCGTGGGTTCTGTTTTAACTTTTCACGACGGAGGAAAGTTTACAACGAATTTTTAAGGGCTATTTTGTGTTCGGCTAAGTGTGAGTCTAAATATTTTAAAAACTTTGACATTTTCCGTGCGACCGCGGCCATCTGTACCTGCTGCAATTCTCCCGACTTGCGTTCACTTTAGGCAGCAGTGCGGGTTCCATCGACGCCGCACCCTTAAAACAGGGCAGTTCGCTTTCCTTTCCTTCAGCGGAACTCCAGCTGAATAAATGAGTTAAGCTACATGCCGCGATGCGAAGCGCGGCACACGTCTGCCAGTTGTGAGCGAGTGCCGACCAGGTGCATTGTGGGTAGTGGGCCCGCCATAACCGGCCTTCACCACAGCATGCCACCTGCTACATTTGGTTTACAATGATGAGTTTCTGCACACAAAATTATTCCGAATGTCGCTGTAATACGATATCTCTATCATGGATGCATGAGGGGGGGGGAACCTTTTATATTAATGAATGCAAATATGTGTCCAGCTAGCAAACGGCAGCTTTGATTGGTCGTCACCGTATTTTTTATTTTTAATCTTCCCCCTATTTTAGGGGTATAAAGATGAAAGACGTAAACCTAAACGTGAAGGCTGTTCGCACATCAGTGCCGTAATGAATTTATGCGTAACTCCGGTCTCAATGATTTTTCTTGTGTCTCAGGTGTTTCACCGCCTCGTTGTTACTGTAGTAAATATGGTAACACTTTTCTGATTCTGTGCACATTGGCAGCATAGGAACATCGCTTTACGTGTGCATCCTACAGTTAACAAGTTAACTATTTTCCACCATAGGCAGACGTAAGACTGTCTCTTTCCGCTTCGGCTTTTATGTCACATCACTGTTTATTTATACTTTTATATCGTTAAGCACAAAAAAAAGCAGAAAAGCGTAATCAGGGTACAATCTTGTGTCCGTTTGCAGAGAGTGGCCTACTGAACATCAAACAAGTGCATATTTTTTACAAAATTCTTCTTTTTTTTTTTACATTTGAATGCGTTTACATGAAGACTGATGTTACAGGCTTTTTGAGCCTAAGTATGACTAGGATCTGGGCATTTTATGTTGTAGGTGTGTCTTTGAGAGAAGAATAAAGGGCATTCTTGCTACAAGTATGCCAAATATTCTGAAAATTTAAGCAGGAATGTGACAGTTCGGTGTGATTTGCACTCAAGTCGGAAAAGTAGTGAAGGAAATTAAGTCTGAGCAAATTACAAAAGACATTCCAGCTGATGTGTATATAGTTTCTGTAATGAAGGAAATATTACAGGTTGAATTTAAGTTGGCGCCAAAATGCCTCAGCTACCCCCTTCGTGTGCCAACTAACCGGAGGAACAATGTCAGAAGCTGTTCCTTTGACCAAAAAAATGCTTTATCGACTCATGCTTATGGAACAAAGTTTGAGTGCTTTTCTGAACAAAATGTTACGTCCATTTGCTTGGAAGGGGTTTTCGTGATGCTGTAATTAAGATGTTGCACTGCTGTTCGCAGACCCTAACAATAAAGCCTAAATGTCTGTCATTTGTATGCGCAGTGGACTGTGTATGAGTTGTTATCCAGATGTCATTAAAGAGTAACATGCATGGAAAGAACAATGTTTTGGCGACACTGTGGCCTCATCTGCAGGGTTGGTGGGTAGTGGAGCTGGATAGTTCAGGTCCAGAAAGTTAAAAAATCCAGGCCAGGATTTAACCGACTGGTTGAGCATGACGAGTCAGTCAGAGAATTACCCCCTTCCAGGTGGATAATTGAGCAGGGATTGAGATGGCTGGCAGGCAGGGGCCTGCAGGGAATAAGCAGACATGGCGGGCGACTAATGAAGTAATTAGCGGTAACAAGCCGATGATGTTTCAAACCTGTAACAACTGCAGCTTAATACAGCATTAAGGGTATAAGGTGTCAGGTCTGCATTTCTGCTAGTGAGGCTATTGGGATTTTTGGGGTGGTGAAAATGAACTTTATGTAGCTAGTAACTATGATCATTTACTACATACAAATGACACCAATGTCTTGCCTTGGTAAGAAGGACTTCTGGAAAATGCATCTTATAAGAATATTTGCAAAACTTGAGACTGATCCCTAGAATCTTTTGCTGCATTGTTTGCAAAATCTGCCCTACTTTATTGTAGATCTTTGCGACTGGCTTCTGTAATGTGTGCCCGCTCCAGCTGAATCTGAAATGACTGAATCGTTTAATACCACCATCTAATGGGTGTGAGTCGCACCCTGCAGCTGTGATGAAATGAGTTGTCTGACTTGGTGTTGTCTTGCCATGGACAGTGACCAAAGTATGATCTTCTCTCTGGTTCATCTTCTTTCTGAGCTGCTGGAACTCCACCCAGAGACCCTGCCTAAATGAATCTGTTGCATGTGACTTGCTGTGCCAGTTGACGTGCTAAATTTGAAAGTCATTTTGTTCCAAATAGTACACCATGGAAGTTCTGGGATTTAGGGCGGGTAATCCAGCAAATGACTTTGGGTGACCTCTGGACCCTTTCCCGGCAATGCTGATGCTAACTGCAGGATTTACCGTGTGTGTGTGTGTGTGAGAATTGAGAATTTGTAATTACAAATCTTAATATTAAAAAATCTTAATATTTACCTTGTGGGGACTTTTTTTTTTTCCCCCTACAAGGATAATCTCAATCTTAAAAAAAGTAGCTGCAATTAAAAACGCCAAGTCTTGTATTTCGTCTGATTACTTATGATTAAGGTTAGTGATGGGGATGTTCCTGCTCTCGTAATTTGCCGGGAGGGAACAAAGACCTGGGCTGGCTGGGGATCCCAGAGGACCGGATTGGGAAACGCCGTCCTGCAGCCGTGGGCTTGGCTTTGCTTCTGCGCGTTAAAGCCAGAGGTTGCAGTTACAGATTAATTGCATGCTCTTCCGTGCCCTGACATGTCATGCTGGCATTAGTTTGCATTTGCATACACTTTCAATTTCGGGAGCTACATGCAAAGTTTAAGATCACTGCTTTGGTTATGAGTTGCGTATATGAACATTTCCTCACCCAAAGCTGCATGTGCAGCCCTGCACAGGCCAACTGAAGATTCAGCCCTGAGTTTATGAATCGGAAGGAAATGACTGAGGTAAGTCTGCACCTCCACTCGCCAAGTCCTGCAGTCTTTGTAATGACGGCCTATGTTTCCAACGCAGAGTGCAACATTACAGCAACGCAAACTGTGCAGTTTTCACAATCTATGAAACGCCAACACGCTGGATGTACAAGGTACTAGCAGATCAGTGCGATATCGCAATAAGCCACATGTATCGTTCCCAACAGCCTCTGTATTGCAGCATAATGGAGGGGAGGGACAATATTAGCAGTAAGTGACCATGCAGAGACCTAACGTCAAAGGCAGTTGGTGACCATAGTGACGCACAGTGATGGTAGATTGCAGTGCAGTGCAGTGCAGACTGAATCCTAAGGCCTGCAGTGTAACACTACCACTGGACCCTTTGACCCCAGAACGTGATCTCATCCGTGTGTAAGTTTTTGAATCTCTTGAAAAGACATGAAGACCAATTTTCCCCCATATAGATGAACAAAATATATTGTCTCCTGTATTAACATGCAGTGTATTTGCTAAAACTTCCAATTCAGAGTTATGAGCTTGAAACATGTAATGGATGCTAACCGCATAATATGCATAACTAGTGAGCATACTTAGCTGTGTTCTGATTGCAAAATCACAACAGGATACTGCTTAAAAGTGAAGAAGTATGCAGAAGGGGGGGGGCAAAAAGGGATGCTGCCTGTGCTGGTTTTTGCTGCAAACTCCCTAATTAGGTTACTAATTAGAAGGCTGACTGGCCGATGACACGATAAAACGATTTGTATTGCTTGGTGGTGGTGAGCCTGAGCTCACCTTGCTGCCCTGGTGAGAGGAGGCGCGAGAGCTGGGGAGGAACACCGAGTGGGCCCATCGGGGGCAGCACCAGCAGGACCAGGAGGCTCTGCAGACAGGTCTGTGGTCGGCTGAATCGAAGGCCGGGCCAGGAGAAGGAGCAGCGAGCACGATAATGGCCTCTTTGTGCTGAGACAGGGGAAAAAGTCCATTGCAGCTTAGACTGCACAGGGAGGCTGAGGAAGAGTCCCCATCCTGGTCCTCAGTGAGGGCTAGCCAACGCTACTGCTAACCGATATGCTACCACAACCCCTCTCTCTCTCATATAATATGTGTGTGTACATACTGACACTGTGCACTACCACCAGTCACTTTCTGGCTGTTTTTTTATTTAAAATTATAATTTCACTGTTCGGCAAATGTTTGTGTTACTAAACAAAATGAGTTACAATATTTTTGCTGAATTTAAATTTGAATTTCCCCGTCGCACAATGATTTTGAGAGACAAGCTTTATGATGTTTGTATTTTACATTATGTGCATGATGGAAGTGACACCTAAAAGGTGGAAGTATTTGGCTCCAGAAATGTCCCTCTTAAGGGTCCCGCAGAAGTCAGCATTTCCCTATCGGTTAGAAAGCAGGACCCCGTGTCAGCAGCCTGTAAACACCAACAAAAGAAATGCAGTACTTTGCACCCTTAGTCTTAATGTTCTGAAATATTTTTTTTCCTAAATTTAACTTTAATATACCCACACATTAATAATAAATTGCATTCTAACCATATAGCTTAAAAATGATGTTACTCAAATTACTGGTGATGGTAAAATTTTAAGTGCATTTCTGAAATCACCGTAAATGCCCTTATTCATTCTGTGGCAATCTTTGTTTACAATTGTTACCAAATGCTTAACATCCTCTTTTTACACTTATGTTCCTGGTTAATAGTCATGGAATCAGGCAACCAAGCAAATCACTGCACATTTACGCCGATATAACTCTGTATGTACTGCTTTTAAAGAAACATCACAGTGCAACATGAATCATGGGATTTATACATTAGAGTGACGTGGTCGTGGGAACTGAAGGATGTTTGATGAGCACAGCACAAATCGCAGGTTCTCTCACACTAGCCTTCGGGGGAATAGATCTTGATAAGGTGCTGCAGTTCTGTTGGGTATCCAGTGAGGGGGCATCTCTGATGGCCTTTGACATAGATGTATATGCAGCGATAACAGAACACATAACCAGAGGTGGCCAGGGCAGTGTCGTTGGCACGGACCTTGCGACACAGCGGACAAACATTCGCGGACAGGAGAGGCAGGTCATCGCCGCGGTCAAGGTGAAGAGGAGGAGAAGGTGTAGGGAGGGAGGTGAGGGACTTGATGGTGTTGTGGTTCTCTGAAGAGTACCACCACTCCAGGAACTGAAGGAAGAATACCCCCAGGGAAAGGCTGGTAGAGATGGCAACGGCGACACTGCCCAGGGCTGCCGACAGTGTCTTCTGCAGCTTTACAGGGAAGCTGGAAGACCAATGCCACAGTCGATTAGCATATCACGTTATAGATTAATGGTCCGTGGTCACTGAAGCAATCACACGGAGTACTTAAACCTTTTAAAGATCACGTTTTCATATTGCACATATTTACTAATATACTTTTAGGTCTAACGAAGTTGTGGTGCACTACAACCAAAAAATACTCCGAAGAGGCGCACCTTTGTTTGGAGGCCAGGGTCGTGGCAGGCTTTAGATCTATGCAATGAACGTCATAAGCGGTGAGGCGCACCAGCCGGACCCCAGCGAGCCACTCGAGGGGAGAGTGGTGCCCCGTCCGGCCGAAGATGTAGGCAAGCTGCTGGCAAAAGATCCAGCCTTCCCAGGCCGTGCTGACAAAGGGAAAGGCAGCCAAGAAGGCCCGGTACAGGCGCCGGAATCTCGTCTGTGGCAGCTGTATGGAGAAGTCATCCTCATCCCTCTGTCTGGCCAGGATCTTCTCCAGCTTCCCGCGCAGGTAAGGGACCAGAACCAGCAGCAGTAAAGAGCACCAGTGCTGCTTCCGACGGAGTCCGAGATGAGCTGGGCGCTGAGGCTGGGCGGCGGCCACCCGCTTCAGCCCATAGAAGTTCTCAGAAAAAGAAGCGCTCGTTCTGGACAAGAAATGATGCTGCAGCAAGAGGTCCAGCGACACGTAGATCTCGTCAAACCACTGCCACAAAGGTCCGTAACGTGAGGGGTTGGACTCGGCCAGAACCTGCAGTCATAAAGTCAATATCATGGGAAAAAAAGTGTCATCTTTAATAACCCAATACAATTCTTTCAGCTCATATATTAACAACCCTGCTGAAAATGCCAGTATAGACCAGCATAGCTGGCTAATAGCATAACCAGCACGATGCACGTTGGTTATACGAGCATATGTTGGGTCTTGGTACACCAGCACCAAATCAGCACAGACCAGTATGGAAATCATGCCGGTCTATGCTGGGTTTTTTTTCAGCAGGGAAATAATCCCGCCAATGTAGTCCTAGTAACGCATGTCAAGTATTTAAGTCTCCGCACTTAATAAGCCAAGCAGGCCAGAGAACATTTATTTGCATGCTACATTTGTAAAAAGCTATAACAGAAAAGGGGTAAATGACAACCTTCACGGCGTGCTGAACCGCGGGTCTCACAGCACCCATTAACGAGTCCTGGGCCAGAACTTCGAAAATCGACGGCCGGTCATCAGCAGCAGTAGCCGTAGTGATATGAGCGCCCCTTTGCGCCATAACTTCCAGGCAAGTTCGGAACTAAGCGAAACGGGACTTGTATTACGTTAAAACCTAGAGCATATTAAAACCACAGAGAACCATTCCAACCAAACTTAACTTTCAATCGTAATGCAACTACGGGAAATAAAACAAATCCACAAACTGACACCAAATATAACGTGCGAGGCGCCTCTAAATCGTCTCCGCGAGCGAGAAAATCAAACATTACGCGTTTCTTCTGGTGCCCCCTTCAAAGCAGCCCGGAAGGCCACTTCCGGTGGTGCGCGCGCCACTTCCGGCGGTGCGTCGCCGCTCTCCCTCCCCAGTCTCCCGTGTTTTTCCGGGACCCTCCGTCGCCTTCGCGCTCCGCTGCCGCAGTCCGGGGAGGCCGATTCGCGCATCCCAGCTCCAGCGCCTTCTCCGCTCGCGTCCGCGTAAGTCCCCGCCGTTAGCGCGCATGGCGGCCCTCCGTTCCAAAGTCATTGCGGAATATGCGGCTTTTTATGAAGGCTGCCTCTGCTGCCGGCGCCTCTCCCGGTCGGCCGGATAGCCGCGTCCCCGCTACCGCGAAGGGTCACACCCAGTAACGCGCCCCGAAGCCCCGCAGAGTTAAAGCCGGGGCGACGGTTGCAATCATCTGAGTCGCTGTCAGTATAATATATAATGTCACGGTAACTGCGACGACAGGCGCACTGCTCGTCCTTTGGCCCTCGTTATCCCGAAAATACCCCCCCCCCCGCTAACGTCACCGTTAGCCTTCCGTTAGTCCCGCTAGCCGGTTAGCTAGTTAGGATTTAGGCGGCTGCCGCGCTCCTCGCCGGTTATGTGCTACGGCAAGGACAAGGCGATCGCAGCGAATTTGCTGAGTATGCCTGATGTTGGTTTTCCCAGACACAGGCCGCGGTGTGCACGGGAATTGCACGGGAATTGCATGTGAATTACACGGGAATTACACGGGAATTACATGGGAATTGCACGGGAATTACATGGGAATTACATGGGAATCGCAGGCGCGAGCTCGTCGCAGATCCACCCTAGTAACTTTCGATCGGCAGTGCATCCTGCCAGTAATGTTATTATCGAGTGCAGGAGGCGTGCTCAGGGCGTCAGATTCTGGGGGAGGAAGCTAGAAACGTTATTGCTCTTGTGTTCGTGGGAAAACTGAAATTGCGCTGAAAGCGTTTTTCTGTGATTTGATACCGAGGGAATTATTTATAAGGGTCAGTCAGATCTTTGCATGGGACTAGTTTTGTGCTGAGGTGACATTCAAGCGTGGAGCCTTTTCAATGAATGTCAGTTTTGGATGAGTATTGCATTCCTGTTTTCTCAGCTCTGCCATTTGAAGATTTGCCAAAATGACTGATTCAAAATACTTTACCACAAACAAGAAAGGTGAGTCGCTAACGTCTGTCTGTCTGTTCCAGTCACTTTTCAGTAATGTTCACTGTAATTAATCATGCAGGTCAAATTATGTTTTATAAGCAACTGCTTTTTTCCTGTGAGCGTGCCAGTCCACTGAGTGCGTGTCAGGCTGGAGCTGCGTGGCTTATTTAGATTGCTCGGGCCCATTCAGGTTTTGGTTGCCCTTTATTTTAGGAGAGATCTTTGAGCTTAAGGCCGAGCTGAACAATGAGAAGAAGGAGAAGAGGAAGGAGGCAGTGAAGAAGGTCATCGCTGCCATGACTGTGGGCAAGGACGTCAGGTTAGCAGCTTGGAGTCCTAACTTCAGGTGGCCTTGAAATGTTCAGCTTGTCTGATTATCTGATGGACCTTCCCTGCAGCTCCCTGTTCCCCGATGTGGTCAACTGCATGCAGACAGACAACCTGGAGCTGAAGAAGCTGGTGTACCTGTATCTGATGAACTACGCCAAGAGTCAGCCAGACATGGCCATCATGGCAGTCAACAGCTTTGTGAAGGTGGGTCTGCCATGCATCTCCACACGCGACACGCTCGTTGATCACAGAGATGGTCTCTCTCTCTCTCGAGCTACACATTTGGGGAATTTGAGCTAGCCTAATTTTTAAATCATCTTATTTTTAGAAATGTTTTTTTTTTTAATATATGTTAGATGATGTGCAGCATATACCTTTTGGTCTTAATAGTACGTTTTTATAAGCTGTTTGTGTTTTCTTGTAAATTGATAGATAAGATTAGTAAACTGATAGATCTGTTTTTAATTTATAGGTCTGACTCCTTTTAAATTTTTTCGATTTTTAATTTCCGTTTTAAAGTAGATGGATGGATAAATAGCTGGATAGAGGTACTTTATTGGTCCCGACTGGGAAACTCCTTTGCTACTGCGGCAAGCATCAATTAAACAAAAATATAGCACAGTGTGCGTAGCTGGAGTATAAGGAAGTAAAGTTTAAGACGAAATCAAAAATGCACCAGTGAAACGGATAAAACATAATCAGATAGATAAAAGTATCTGAAAAAACCACACTATATGCAACATTAATCGAAATCAAGTATTCAAGGCTGTAAATGTCAATGGTGGTTCGAGCATCGATTGAGTGCAATATGCTGTCTGCAGTTTAAGAATTCTGCAGATACGCAAATGGAAATGCCCAATGAAAACAATGAAATTCGGGATGAAATGGGGGTTCCTCACAGTAAATAAAGTCTAACCTGGCCGTAGCCTTCTGACGGACGGAGCCTGTGTGGATCGTCTCCCTCCCCAGGATTGCGAGGACCCCAACCCCCTGATCCGCGCTCTTGCCGTTCGGACCATGGGCTGCATCCGCGTGGACAAGATCACGGAGTACCTCTGCGAGCCGCTCCGCAAGTGCCTGAAGGACGAGGACCCCTACGTGAGGAAGACGGCCGCCGTGTGCGTGGCCAAGCTGCACGACATCAATGCCCAGATGGTGGAGGACCAGGGCTTCCTGGATTCCCTGCGAGACCTCATCGCGGACTCCAATCCCATGGTGCACCGCTCGTCCCGCCCCCCTTTTCCCCGCTTAGCCAATCCCCCGCAGTCCGTCTGCCTTCTTCGTAAGGGATTGGGCAGCTGAAAAGCTCTCCCTGTCATCCCCGCAGGTCGTGGCCAACGCGGTGGCCGCCCTATCGGAGATCAGCGAGTCCCACCCCAACAGCAACCTGCTGGACCTGAACCCCCAGAACATCAACAAGCTGCTGACTGCCCTGAATGAGTGCACCGAGTGGGGGCAGATCTTCATCCTGGACTGCCTGTCCAACTACAACCCCAAAGACGAGCGTGAGGCCCAGAGGTACGTCCGTACCCTCATGCCACCTCCCTGACAGACACTGTCCTCCAATAATTTTCCTTCTGTCCGTCCATCCATCTTTCCTTCCATCATCATCCACCTTTCCATCCTTCCATCTTTCCATCTGCCCACTTTCTATACTCCTTTGTCCCATGCAGGTTCAATCTGGATAATATTTTTCATTTGACACCTTGCCGTATCTGACATTATTTGACCATAGAAATATGATTTTTATGAAAGGTGACCTGTTTGCCCACAGGAGAGTAATAAATTCTGCTTGGACATTCGATTAATAGATTATATTTAGCTGGAAATTGTATTTCCCCTCTTTCCTTTCCATGGTTTGTTTATTTTACCTAACTTATGCTTGCATCTGCACTTCCCTGCTGTCCTGATGTCTGAGGGGTGTGTAGCTGGATATTATCTTGAAGCTGGTGGATGTCATGTTATTCTTTAGTTCCGTGTTTCTCAAACCGGTCCTCGTAGACCCCCCCCAGACGGCCCACGTTTTTGCTCCCCCCCAATTCCCTGGGTGTTAGGAGGGAGCAGAATCGTGGCGCGTCTGCGGTCCGGCCGCCGCGTCTGACTCGTGTCCGTGCCCCCCGCCCAGCATCTGCGAGCGCGTCACCCCCCGGCTGTCGCACGCCAACTCTGCCGTGGTGCTGTCGGCGGTCAAGGTGCTGATGAAGTTCCTGGAGCTCCTGCCCAAGGACTCTGACTACTACAACACCCTCCTGAAGAAGCTGTCCCCCCCGCTGGTCACCCTGCTCTCCGGGGAGCCCGAGGTTCAGTACGTGGCCCTGAGGAACATCAACCTCATTGTGCAGAAGAGGTCAGCTTCCACCCGCCCCACCTCCTCCTGTGTACTCGGGGCAGCTCCACATCTGCACATTAAGACTTTTTTCCCCCATTGTGTCTTTTCTTTTAGAAGATCAGTGTGGGTTCAGTCCATACAAGTAAAAAGATGGCACAAAAAAAATGATTCATGTTCACATTCTGCCACTAGATGACAGTATTGGAACCTGAGAAGGCTTCCTTTCATCTAGAGAGGTCAGGAACGAGGCTTAGAAACAGGATGCTCTGTTCCACTCACTGCCTGGTTTAAGTGAATGGCAACTAACGAAATAATTAACTTGCAAAAAAAATGGCAGCTGGTAATTTTACTCGTTTTAGGTCCTTGTTTTTCGATACTGCAAATTATTAACCTTGTGAATAGACTAACATTGAGGGCTTCTGACTTGGAATCGCTCCAAAATGATAACCGATATCAGCTAAGGCTGTTGATGTGTCCTGAATGGGTCTGACTTCCCTCCGTTTCATTTTCATAGGCCTGAGATTCTGAAGCAGGAGATAAAGGTGTTTTTCGTCAAGTACAACGACCCGATTTACGTGAAGCTGGAGAAACTGGACATCATGATCCGCCTGGCCTCTCAGGCCAACATCGCCCAGGTACTCACCCGTCTCCCAGGCACCAGCATAGTTCCTTACTCCCCCAAGACACCGTCGGCCCGATCACACTCAGTTTGTTGGGTGTATTCTTTGCTTGGCATCAATAACTTGCTGACTATCTTAGAAGCATCGACTCAGGTTGATGGCGGAGACCATTTCTACTACATTTGCACAGATCTGGAAATCTTTTCCACTAAATTATGGCTAGCATTTAAGTCTCTAATTTCAACTAGAATTTTTGGGGACCCCAGCCAGGGAGAAGATTAGCTTCAGGCCACGCAGACACAGGTGATGGAGGTTTATTGTTGCATGTCATCTAATGTGGGTGATTGCTGCTGCTTAAGTGATGGTTGCTTCCGAGACAGAACGCAGTGAGACGCTTGGTGTTGGCTTACCAGATGGGGCGGGTGGGTGCTCTCCCGCCTCAGCAGACCGGGCGGACAGGCCTGGGCCGGCCTCCCCCCACCCCAAGTGTAAACCGCAGCTGTCAAAGTGCCAAAAATGCCGTCGGGTGAGATCAGGGCTAGCCGGGGGGAGCGGCAGAGTGGGCCGTCTCCCGTTTATCGCCACGGCACCTGCTCCTCGTGTTTACGCCGAGAGTGGGAACGCTTGGCCGTGCAAATATTTTCAAAGGTCACGTCATCAGACTTCTTAACTGCCATTCATGGGGTAACGTGGGAAGATGAAGACCAATGAGGTGGAGGCAGGAGGAGAAGCTAGGATCCCCAGCGAGCTGGATCTCTGATAGGCCGGTCATCAAGCTGGTCTAGACCCCCGTGTGTCACTGGAACATCTCTGAAATCCCCAGACTTCTATCATTCATGCACACATGGGGGACGTTTGACTACAGATATGTTTGTCCGCTTGTTACTTACACTGTTGTAAAAGGATACGTCGTAATCGGTTTTTAATTTGGCAGGTAGGGTATTAAATGTGGTACTGACACTGGTAAGGGGCGGGTAAGGGTTGAGTCTATGGTGAGGTCTAAGCGCTGGGTCTGCAGGTCCTGGCCGAGCTGAAGGAGTATGCCACCGAAGTGGACGTGGACTTTGTGCGCAAGGCAGTCCGGGCCATCGGTCGCTGTGCCATCAAGGTGGAGGTGAGTCCCTGGCAGACGGCCCTCCATGCCTCGCCTGCCCCCCCCTCAGCTTAGCCAACATCTCTGCGCTCTCAACGTGTCTGAAAGCCGCCGCCACAAGGACAAAATATTAAAATGCAAATTAAAAAGATGGATTTAATAGACTCCTGAAGGGAAGGTTTCCCGGCCAGAATGGCGCCTCTGTACAATTGCAGCTGGTAATTTCCTGTTGCTTAAGGAAGAAGGGAGTCGGAGATGGATCTCAGGATTCATTTTGGTGGGGCTTGTGACGATGGCGTGTCTGTCTCTGTCTCCCGGGGGACAGCAATCGGCCGAGCGATGCGTCAGCACCCTGCTGGACCTCATCCAGACCAAGGTCAACTACGTGGTACAGGAGGCCATTGTGGTCATCAGGGATATCTTCCGTAAATACCCCAACAAGTGAGCCCCCCCCCCCCTTGCGGAGTGGTGTCTGGTGGCGTAGCTCCGAGCTGATAAAGAAAATCAAAAATGCCTTTTCAGGTACGAGAGTATTATCGCCACGTTATGCGAGAACCTGGACTCGCTGGATGAGCCGGACGCCCGTGCGGCCATGATCTGGATCGTGGGCGAGTACGCAGAGCGAATCGACAACGCAGACGAGCTGCTGGAGAGCTTCCTGGAGGGCTTCCATGATGAGAGCACCCAGGTAGGTCTGCTGGGGCCCCTAGTGCCACACCCAGGCCCACTGAAACCTACCGGCTATCTGCTACCGGTGTGGTGCCTGTAACCTGCTGGTGTTTCCTTGCTTGAGCCTGGTCCTTTCTTCTGGGACTTGCAGAGATGGACATTTCAGATCCACTGAGTAAAAATCCAGACCAGGATTTTGTTTCAGCCAATCATCTGAGTACTCTGTAACTGTGACTCTTTATACTCTGCTGGTTGGTTGGACCACAACCTTGGTCTGGATTTGTACTTTCTGGACCTGAACTACCCACCTCTGCACAACGCCAGCCAGTGAAGGTTACGGGTTTGTCCGTAGCTCCCTTGGCAGTGGTCTGCCACATGTGTCTGAGTGCGCCTCCGTCGTCATGTGACAGGTGCAGCTCACGCTCCTGACGGCCATCGTGAAGCTCTTCCTGAAGAAGCCGTCGGAGACGCAGGAGCTGGTGCAGCAGGTGCTGAGCCTGGCGACGCAGGTGAGGCACATGTACGGAGGTCCCGTCACCCCGTCCTGCTTCTCAGTCCCCATCTCGACCCCATTTTATTGCCTGCCATGAGTTTTTCACATTGTGATGAGACGTTACTCCATTCCGTCACGTTAGCAGGGGAGGCTAACTGAAGTCCTCGGTAAGGTTTGGGGTAGTCATCCTCCACGACTAGTTAACCTGAAACACCTATATATATTATTTCTACCCCTGTTATGGTTCGGAGCTGGTAGATTAGCATAATCTTCTGGGAAATTAAACAAAAAGTGGAACGGAGGTGAGGTGGGGTCTGATTCTGCAGCAGCACGTGTGGGCGGGGCTTAGGGCTATGCAGGAATGCCTCACAGTGATTTATATACCAGGATGTGTCATGAAACGGAGGCCGTCATGACTGTGTAGCCCTAACTGCCCATTAGCTACCACTGGGTCTATGGAAGCGCTATGGGTTTGATATCAGGTGTTTTTTAATGCCCCCTTCTTCTGTGTAGGACTCCGACAACCCGGACCTGCGCGACAGAGGTTACATCTACTGGCGTCTCCTGTCCACCGACCCGGTGACGGCCAAGGAGGTGGTCCTGTCGGAGAAGCCCCTCATCTCGGAGGAAACGGACCTGATCGAGCCCACCCTGCTGGATGAGCTGATCTGCCACATCGGCTCGCTGGCCTCCGTCTACCACAAGCCCCCCAACGCCTTCGTCGAGGGCAGCCACGGCATCCACCGCAAGCACCTGCCCATCCAGCATGGCAGGTGAGGCCCACTACCCCGGGGGAGCGCCTGGTTTCCAGGGCAACCGGCTCATGACACGTTTGCCGTCCTGTTAGCATGGGAACGCGTAGGGTATATGTAGGTGCGAGATCACGTTACCAAGGGGACTCTGGTTAACGCCTTCAAGGACAATTTCATCACTTCATTTACACAAGGGCTGAGGAGTTCTTGCAGTTGCTTGATAATTGTATTGATCTTTATTCATAAGGTCTTTCAGGGCCACTGCATTTTGTGGATGTGGCCGTTTGCCAGCCTTGAAATCTAATCGGCCACGAAGAAGCTTATTCTGTTAGTGAGTCTTGTCTGTGGTACTGTTAAGGTCTAATTAATTAACCCCAGTCGGTGGAGTTTGTTGTTTTGACATTTGCATCCTTGTTTGCCTGGTGTTAGTGTCTTGGGGGAGGTCCAGCTTTTGAAGCGTGTAATTACATGGATATTTCTAAAAACTGTTGTTGTTTATTCTCCCTTAGGGCAGTGTTTCCCAAACCAGTCCTTGGGGACCCACAGACGGTCCACATTTTTGCTCCCTCTTTGCCCAACAGTTCACATTTTTAGCGGGTCCCCGAGGACCGGATTGGGAAACCCTGCTTTGGGGGATGACCTTACAGTGTGCAGCCCGTGTACGGCTCATTTTGGCCCTGTGCTCTCACAGCATTGACACCGGTGAGAGCCCCATCAGTGCCGGCCCGGTGGCCCCCATGGACCAGCCGCAGGTCATCCCCTCCCAAGGCGACCTCCTGGGCGATCTGCTCAACCTGGACCTGGGACCTCCTGTCAATGTGCCCCAGGTGTCCTCCATGCAGATGGGGGCTGTGGACCTGTTGGGAGGAGGTCTGGACAGTCTGGTAAGCTGACGCTTCGCAGACCCTGACCTGGTTTTAACCTGGTGGAGTGTTAAGTGTACAGAGAGAGTGGCTGAGCACCTTGTGAAATGGCAGTTTGTCCAACTGATCCGGAACCCGGTTTATCCTAGTGCTTATGCAGCGCTGTGAGCCAGCTAGATGTAAATTAAGTGCATGCACCATATTTACGTTTTTATATTTACGAAATATATTTATCGTACATTTGATCTGTCTGAATGCCATCAGGGCT
>JAODKN010000039.1:8871226-8884825 GCA_026774425.1 Petrocephalus zakoni | reverse complement strand
CCACAGAGCTCGGCCTCTTCCCCACTCTCCTCCTTCTCTCCGTGTCACTTGTGGTTCCGCGGATTAGTTCTCCTGGAAAGCAGCCATCTCTGGCCAGCTCATGGCTGGACGGTGGACAATGATGGACGAGCCGGCACTCTGAATGTCTCTGGGAAGGGAAATGATCATTATGAAAATCCCCTGTATGCTCTTTGTCAGCTTACTTAAAAGCATCTTGGAAGAAATTTGCATTGATAACCTTAATTGTTCCTCAGGAATAAGTTTGCTTATTGGGCTATCAAACAGATTTTTGTGACCCTTTCTTTTTCTTTCTGTCTTTGGGAGGGTCTTAATAACATAAGAACTATACAAACGAGAGGAGGCCATTCGGCCCATCAAGCTCGCTTGTGAGCATCCGGGTGTTGCATGTCCTCATAAACTGTAACCGTAGACTGGTTAACCGTCCCCCTTAACAACTGAACATTGGCTATTAGCAGGCTGATCCATACCTCGAGGTCCATATAATTTTGTGCATTCTGTCTGTTTCTGGTAAGGGCGTCATGATGACGGATCCATCACCTGGCATTATCCTGTATGTCTTCCTATGTATAGGCTACCCTTCCATTTCAGCATTGACTGTATATGTTCATTTATGCACTTGCAAATTCATTTTTTTTTCTCTCCTCAGTCAGTAGGTTAGATGAGAACCGAATATATTTTTTAAAAGCAAAATCCTGGAAACTGCTGGGTGGGACAAACATCAACGTTTTGAATTTCGGGGTTGGGATGTGGCCCACATGCACCATGCCATCAGTAACGGCTATGGTTTTGGGCCTGCAGACACCGTGTCTGGGAAACTGCAGAATAACAACATCTTCACCATCGCCAAGAGGAATGTGGAGGGTCAGGACATGCTGTACCAGTCGCTGAAGCTCACAAATGGCATCTGGATCCTGGCGGAGCTCCGTATCCAGCCTGGGAACCCAAACTACACGGTGAGTCCGCCCCCTGCCCTCCGCCCCTCTATCTCGCCCATTCTCAGGCCTTTCCCTGCGGCAGGTCCAGGAGCGGTGTGCATGACTGTTCTGACGTCTTATAGAACGGCATATTTTGTTTTAAGATGGGCTCAAAAGCACCAGCAGCTGTCCCTCTTTGCTGTGTGTTTGATGGAGCACCAGTAACACCTGCCTCCGGTACCGCGACTAGACGGCGGCCTTTATAGCGTCACGGTTACCCAGGTTCGGTTCTGCTTCCGTAGCTGTCTGGTGGGCTAGAAGCCCAGAAGGAAAGCGGTGATCACAGGAGTTTGAAAGGAAGAGTAACCTTCAAGGGAGCGTTTCGTAAGGACCTAAAAATAATTGCCACTATATTCCTGCGCCTCTAGGTGATTTGACAGGTTTATGACTTAGTTCTTTTAGAGGTAACTCAGATGTCTTAGCAGCTGCTTTAAGTGTAATAAAAACTACAATATGCTTGTGCTGCTCCCGTTCAAAGGTGATCACCCTACACCACTGGTATGATATGTGATATCTGCTCCCAGCATTGTTGATATTTTTGTACTTTTGATATGTATCGAACTAACTTGCTTTCACACTGTGTACTCACAAGTGATTGGTGAATAGCTGTGAACCTGTGTTTCCCAGCCTCCCCTGGGAGCTCGGAGGAAGCAAAAACATGGCCCAGCCTCGGGTCCCCGAGGACCGGATAGGGGAGCTAGGAGGAAGCAAAAACATGGACCGGCATAGGGTCCCCAGGGACCGGATTGGGGAAATACTGATCTAAACAAAATGGGGAAAAAAAAAACTAAGGGCAGCCTTGTATTGATACTGAGAGGAATCTGGCAGATGATGGTGCTGACAGCCTTTGGTGCCCATAAGCTAGGTCTGATCTGGACCGCAGTCTGCCATACCTGTCTTGGTTGAGCACCTGAAGGAAAGTCAGAGCTCTCTTATCCAAGATCATCATGTCATGTCAGACAGAGGCATCATGGGAAAGTTGAGAGACACCCTCTTACTCGTTGAGTCTCCTCCCAACTTGGTAGAAGTCCTCTCGAGTCTGTAACAAACATTTTCCTTTGTTTGAATGTATTAATCTCTAGATTAGTTTGGTCTAATGTGCCATTTGCTCAGTAATTGCTCCAGAACCCACTTTCTGTGAAGACTGGACAGTTTTGAGTCCTCCATTTGTGTTGGTGGCATGATTTTTTTTTATGTGAATTCAGACTTGACCTGTTGGGTCAGAAACCGGGGCTTAATGCCTGGCGAATCAATATGCCTATGAGCTCATTGTGGAGCTTGACTGGCCAATCAGGATGGCTGCGTACATCACTGCCTGTATCAGGGGAACCCAAAAAGGCATAACTCTTTACCTTAAATATGAGTTTACACTGCTGTACGCAAGCTCATCTTTTCATAAGCTGGTCATCACGCGGATAGATGCCTTATATTTTTGTAAAGACGCTAAGCTTTCAAAGAGCAGCCGCATAGCAGTGGCTGGACGTGGTGGGTGAGATTTCGCAGAATAACCTGCAGTGAGCAGCGGTTTGCTGGTGGCGTTTGTGTCTGTGCGTTTCAGCAGGCTGACGTTTCACGCGCCACAGGGGATATGCGCACAGAGGCTGTGCGAGCGAGCGAGCTGCCTGTGCTCGAGAGAGCCCGCTGCTTTAGCTATTAAATCCACCTGAATGGCAACTTCAACCCCTTTCTAATTAATGATGGCCAGTGAATGGCTGTCGGTTGGGTCTAAAAATATCTTAGGAATGACTTTTTAAAGAAGTGGTCAGTTATTGTGAGGGCAGAGTGTGAATTGAATATAAATTGCCTAGTATTTCTTTGAAAGAAAACCAAGAACCCTCATCGAGATCAGTGTACAACGCACAAGAGATGAAATGGTCATTAGCTTAATTGCTTATTTTTTCACTGCGATGGCATGAAAACAGGTGAGGCGTTATGAAATTGGCGTTTAATCCCACTTTGTAGGCAGAACTCGGGGCAGGCTCTCCTAAGACCTGCCAAAAGGACCGGTTCCCTCCACCACTCGCCGAGGTATACACAATGTCAAGTCCCTCTCTCCCTCTGTCTCTCCTCTCATGTCCCTCTCTCCCTCTGTCTCTCCTTAGCTCTCCTTGAAGTGCCGAGCTCCTGAGGTCTCTCAGTACGTCTACCAGGTGTATGATGGCGTCCTAAAGAACTAGATCGCTCATCTCCTCCTCGCACCATGGTCCACCTTCCGCTCTTCTGCGGCACAAGAACAAATCTGTACCTTTTTGATCAGTTTTTTTTTTAAGCATTCTCTTTAACTTTCTGTCCTTGTCTATGTAAGCGAGGGCGCTAGTGCTCCATCCACAGCTAATATCGCAATGTCGGTGTGACTGTCTGACTCGCCATGAGCCCCTTTAGAAACCTCCTCCTCCTCCATCTTCGTACTGTATCTCCTTTCTTTCGAAGCACTTTTTTCCCCGGCTGTGTATGGTCTCTGCTTCCCTTGTCCGCCATGCCTGACTAAGCAGGAACGCATTTATAAAGGACTGGCCCTCCCGAACAGTAGCGCCTTGGGTGAGGCTGTTTATGAAACACCATTGTCTATCAGCTCCATGTGGGCCCTCTAATGCCTCTCTCCACGTGACCTAACACCATGCGTGACTCAAAACTGCCAGTAACTCCTGAGAGCTGGGGGTCCGATGTTATACATTCGGTTTCGGCGACTTCTTAGTCCTGCATTTATTATTATCATTATTATTATTTTTTTTGTGTTTCTCACTACTGCATTACCACTTTATGAAAATGACCATGTGTTTACTTAAGCCTGTGCCATCCTTCATGTTCCTTCATGTATTTTGTATTGCCATTGCTAACGTTATCCTTTTAAAAGAGAGGAAGTGTCTGCCTATTAGCTTTAGTGACCCTTAGGAAGCGTAGCCGATGAACTGAAGCTTTTCCTGCCTCCAAACTTGCCATATTCTTCTGTAGATGTTGAGGCAGCTTCGCACCGATTGGGCAGTTTATCGTAAGACTAAACTCTAAATGTCACGCGTATACAAACAGGTGGAAGCTTATCGCGCAGAACTGAGGCGATGAAGACTAGCCGTAGGGTTATATCTTTGTTTTACAATAAGACCAATATAAAAATATTGTTGTGCTAAGTGTTTTTGGACAGTTGTATAATAACAATCCCCCCCCCCCCCAAAAAAACGTATCTGGGATACAAGCTTAAATATTTTGCCGATATGTAAATGTCGCTAGCTACGCTCAACGCTCACACTGGCATTCGGCGTTTATCGCTACATGGTTGTGTTTACCTGCTATTTTTGCGTCAAAACGTTGTACTAATGCAGTGAGAGGTGGTGCTTACCGCTGCCATGTTGCTTCCATTCTGTATAGTGATATTCTGCTGGTAAACTTGGATACATATAGGATGGCTGTACTGGAAGAACAGTCAAGTTCCCATCAGTTTAGCCTCAAAAGTAGCATGATATAGTAGCGGAGTACCAAGGCCTCAAATGTGACCGTGAATTTTAATAACTATATGTAGTGCGTACACATAAAATTTCATATTATAAATATTAAAAGTACCTATGCTTGCTGAACATATGGTAGTGATGCTTAATCGTGTCTGTGCTCACACTTTAGGTGCATAGTCGTATGGATCTCAAACACAAAGGTACAAATGTTTCTGTGATTTATGTGTTTTGCGAGCTGTTGCCATCCGTGACGTGCCTGTGGTCCTGCATGTAACCAGTGCCCATCGCTTCTGGGAGGTTTTACGTCTGTGCTGCGAGCCGCGGTCTCTGCCCAAAGGGAAATGCCACTTCTGAAGAACAGACTCTGGCCCCACCATATTTTAAATGTTATATAAAAATGGGAGTGGTGACTAAGACCAGAAAGGAACTATACGCCAGATTGATGCGAGATTATTTTATGAGGTTGCCAGACTTGCTGTAGGATCTTCCAGCTTCTCTGGATTTCTGATTCTGAGCCTGAAATTGACCATTTTCAAAACGGAGGGTCGTGTCTTCTTAAATTTCCTTAAATGGCCGCAATGGCACCCATTCCTACTAGTTAATTTGGTCAATGGCCGTTTACCTCCTCTGAATTCTGTCTTATCTCGCCACTTTTACCTCTTCCACAGTTCTCCCCCAAACCGATGTAACCCTTTTTTGTCTTTTTTTCTTTTCTTTTTTTTCCCCCTTTTGCCATTTTCAATAAACTGTCCTCATGGAAGATCCCTGCGTGTGTCCCTTTCCGTTTAAATCGCATCAGCTCTGACACGTCAGTATAACAAGCCCTGACAGGAGGAGAACTTGATCAGCATGCAATGAGAATCAAACCAGAAAAGCAGCACCAAGAGCTGTTTTTTCCTGTTTCATTAGCTTTAAAATATATAACACACTTCCATACACCAGATATCTAAACTTGTAAGAGGGAATTAATTGTATATGACACTATGGTAATTAGAGGTTTGTTTACCACGGTAAGCTTCTGCTTTGGAGGAGCAGATGAGTTTTTCTATTTTTCCAAATAACTTAAAATAATCCAGGATGAGGTTACAACCCATCGCATGGCACACACCTATGGCCAATTTTGCAACTCCGGTTCACCTTAGCATGTTTTTGGACCACGAGGAGAAACCCGGGAACAGAGTGAAGGACCCCATGATGACATGGGGAGAACATGCAAGCTCCACACATGTAGATCCGGGGCAGAGATCACTGCTAACCTCTGTGCCACCGTGCACTGAGACCATCAATCATTTCTAAATGATGAAATCGTACACTTCGGACAGAAGAGATCTTCTGCTGAAGAGTGGAACACTTTTGGTATTGCCCACATTACCACTGGACCTCGGGGAGGAATTGTCACAACACCCCACTGACTGCACTATTTGCTGCTTGTGTCTGGGTCCCCCGTGTAAGATCTCAGTAGCACTCATGGAACAAACGAATTATGGAATCCAGAGTAAATCCAGACACACAATATTGCCAACAGTTAGACTGAGTTTATTGAACATGTTTAGTAGAACATCACATGGGTAACATACTGCTTCATGCAATCGTAATGAGACCCATTAATTGATGTAATTGGAAATATTATGCCTTTGGATTTTTAAACTTATGATTATATTTCAGAATGTTCATACTTCCCATATCGATAAAATTATAAATGAACAGTGCAGTACATTAAAAAAGGCTAAAATGTGATCAATGTATCAACCAAATTTGCAGTATCTTGGTGTAATTTTTCTCATCTCTACAGACATTTTCTCAGACTCTGAAGATGCTCAGCGTCTGATTATGCAATGTCTGTTTTCAAGCTGCTAAAAGGTTCTTTTGCCATGGGTTCTGGGTATGGAATGGCCTGCTGATTCATGACAATCTTTCAGTCGCCTGGTAAGAGGAGAGTCTGTAGCATGGTACTGCCATCGTCGTGCCTGACTGTTTTTTGTCTGTTGGATGATACACAGTCATGGATTCGCACCAAATGTCCAGTTTCCCTTTTTGACCAACATTTTTGTGGGAGGACCCTGCAGGTGTTTCCACAAAGGTTAAAAATAAAAATTAAAATGGCTTTCCTTTCACGATGACATCTTGGAAAAGTGTAAATAATGTTGTGAATGTAGCCATTTTTCCATGTTTTCCTCAGTCTCTGTCACTGAAATAAGTGGTGGAACCACTGACATCTGACCTCCCACTGACACCTGACCTCCTACTGATATCTGACCTCCCACTGACATCTGACCTCCCACTGACACCTGACCTCCCACTGACACCTGACCTCCCACTGACATCTGACCTCCCACTGACATCTCACATGAGTGTGGTTGGTCTTGTGTCTGGGTGGGAGTGTGCACCCCTATCTTCATGAGTAAGCAGACTATCAGGAACATTTTCTCCCAATCTCTCATATTTTCACAGAATATGAGATTCTGAGGTAAGCAAGTCTGAATTTCTATTTGTCTCAATCTGTATTTGTGTGTGTGCACAGAATTTATATCAGTGCCCCCGCAATTTTGATTTTGAGCTTGTTCTGTCTTATTGAAATCCGCTGCTTCAAGAGTCCAGTTTCACAAAAGCAGCTCAGTCAAATTGAAATCTGTCTTAGATGACAGGACAGCTACATTCCCTCTGGGATTTTTAGTATAAGCCCAACCACAGGCAGACAGACAGACAGCTCTGCCCGGTTCTTGTAATTTCTGCAACTACGCTGTGAGTGAATTCGTAAGGTCACGGTCTAAGTATAAGCGATTACACCCAAACAATCAGCATTATTAACATTATTAACTTTTGGATGAAACAATGGAACATTATCTATCTATCTATCTATCTAATCTATCAATCATCCATTCATCCATCCATCTATGCTGGTGGAAGGAAAGTAAAATGGTTTCCTTCTGTGTATTTGATTCCTGCTAAACTGGACAGTTTCGGGTCTGTTTGTAATAGTTGGGCCTTTCTTCTTCTTATTCATCTGAGCAGTTTCACCTGGACCCATACAAAGGCTGCCCTCAGGACTAAGAGATAACTTGTTGCACAAAGACACCCCGGGTAACGGAATGCTTATCTGACATGCATTTGACAGGTATGAAACAAGCGGTTGCCAAGCAACAGTGGAGCAGGGATGCTGTTGCTAAGCGACGGCGGCTGCGCTGCCCGCTGGCTGTGGCGTTTACACACGCTACTTATTCTGCGCTGCTGAGTATAGAGCGAGCAGCAGCAGCCCAGATGAAACTGATACACTTCCTATGAGGCTGAATGATGTTTAAAATAAATCGTGCCGCTCCCTGCGGCTGAAACAAAGGATGTTCATTTCTCACTGTGTAAATGGGTGATAATTAATTGCATATTCTCCCATACAGATATCTCCTTTTACGCACTAGCGATTGTCATTTATAAGTAGTATTTGTGGCGGCGCTATTGTCTGGTAGAATTCAGAAGTGCTAGTAAAATGGCACGCGGAGTTGATGTTCATTTACGAACCTTTGATCAGCGTTTTATTGCAATTTCCCGTAATTGCTCCGAGAGGGGAAACGTGACGGGCGGCTGGGGGGCCCTCGGGCAGCCCCGCGTCCGCCCACCTCCGGAGACGGGGATCCGGATGCCGTGTTCGCCCCAGACTCGCACGCTTACACTAATTGGTGTCGCCAAATTGCTCACGGATATGATTGTGTGAAACGGATATGATGGTGCATATGTGCGGCTGTCCAGCGTGCACCGAAACCCGCCTGGGAAAAGCTCCGCTCGCCTCTTGATGTTTTGCAAATCCCGTTAATATTAAAATAAAAACCACGCGCCTCAAACCCGCAAAAGAGTAGCCTTATTTTTATTAACATATTTTTTTACATATACCTTAATACTTTTGCTAGTCTCGGAAACTTTAAACGAGCTACGTCGCCAGGTTCTGGTCGTATAATCTAAAGGCATGATTTAGATGGAAAGGGGGTAATTACACACCTATGTGACTTTATAAATGTACTCTGTGCCTGCAATTCGGCACTGGACGGGGTCATTTGACGGGCACCTATTTATTCATTATTTATGTCTAAATAGAGGTTAGAAAGTTATTTGTCTCTCTAAGTCAGCCAGCAGCCCGGCGATCGCGCGTCAAGGTCGCCGCGTATCCGGGCGATAAATGAGACGCTGGCAGCCGCCGCGCTGGCTCCCTGTCTGCCGGCGTCTGACGTGCGCAGCGACCCTGGGCTGTAGGGAGGATGCGCCTCGCCGCAGACACCTGAGCCGGTGCCCAGCAGACCGCGCTCCGGTGGCCTCTCCATAGGCAGCCGCGATCGCCGCGCCGGACAGAGCAGCCGAGCCTAAGCTGATCGAGGTAAGGTAACCCTAGTCTTATGGAATCTCTTCCTTAGTGTTTATTACGTTCTGCATGCGTTGCGTTTAAACGCGAAGCCGCAGTCTCCGCAGCCGTGCGTAATGATCATCTGTCGGGAGCCGGGGACGTGCGCATCGCCCGCAGATAAAGTTCTTGGGTGTTACAGTGTTGCAGCGTATGCTATAAGCACGCTGTAGTTAATCGTGAAATGAGAGGGGAAGCGGACGGTAGCGCGGCGCCGAGAAGCCGCGTACCTGGGGGGGAAAGGTAGCTGTCAACTTAGGGAAACTCCGCCTGCAGACGCGCTAGGCGCCGGAATCCATGCAGTGCCTCGGAACGCCGCGCGATACCCGGCACTCGTGGACTGGGTAAGTTTGTCTTATTTTATTTGATTTCATATTATTGCAGTATATACCTAAAAGAAAGAACCGAAATATCACTTAATAGAAAATGCACTGCTGCCGTAATGTCCTTAATACTTGTTCCGTGCTGTTGCACTTTTGTTGAGTATGCACCAACGCAGGACTGCTGTTTAAGATTACATAATCTTCATCTTTTTCAAGATTCAACTAAATCCTCTATAAATATCTTATTCGCTCCACTTAAGCCGTGCTGACCTGGTTTAAGAGTACTGGTAGGCACGTAGCCTATCTCCTGTAAGGTGTGATTGCTATATAAAGCAATGAGTATATATAGCCATTCTATACTGATGTTTTCCCAGAGTAACTACATTGTGCGGTTTCTGTTGGTTTCTGTTGTTTTAAATCGAATTGCCGACCCCGAATTCCCTCCATTTTCACTAAGGGGAAGCATGTGTGGATCGCGAATGTCTTAATGCGTTTTTAAATGAGAATATACCCATTAGCAGTGGTGCATTATCCCCTGAAGCACCCCTCTCAGACACGGCCCGTGATGAAGCATTATTAGGGTTGGAGCAGCAATCCGCCGTGGGAGGCTTGCCATGGAGAACTTAAAAAACCCATCAAACATCATTGATCATTAGGTCCTGGCAGCTCTAAGCCTTATTTGGGAACATGTCCGCTCTCGCATTTGTATTTACATCCACACATTAGAGCGCATATTCACTGCCGGGGGGAGCACCGCAGGGCCCGGTATCCAGCCCGGCACGGGCACAGCAGCACCCGGGTCTCAACTGGCAGCAACCAGATCAAGAGTAGTGACACTACCCCCCCGCCCCCACCCCCACAACTGCTTCTGCAAAGGCACGTGGTCATAGCTGGACTTTACTGGATACGAATGTGACGGCAGATTGTTGCTAATTATCCAGACATCTTATTCAGGTTGAATGGTAATTCTGTTCTGTTCCATTCCATCCTCCCCTGACGCAGAACGCCGCCTTTCCTTACTCCTCCTGCCTTTCGCAGGATGCTCTCCTGACACCCGCGACGTGCCGTCACACCTCCGCGGCTGAGCTTCACGTGGCCGGAAGCCCCGGCGGCTCCATGGCACTGCGGCAGATCGCTTGAGGTATCGGCAGCGCCGGGGACTCCTCCCGCCCAGCCCGGGACACGGGTAGGGCCGCCTGGCCTGGCCTGGCTTCGGGGGGGCTCATGCTTCTGTCCCCCTCCGCAGGGCTGCTGGCCTGTGCATGGGACTGGGCCGCGCCCGCAGCCCCCGCCCGCGCTCCCGCCGTGACTATGTGGCGTTTGCACGGCGGCCTGAATGCATTGGCCTGTGGTTTGCGAGAGCAGGGAGGGCGGCGCGGGCAGCAGAGGCCGAGGAGGCGCCCGGGGGGGCATGCCCCCTCCCTTCAAGATCGCCGTGCTGGGGGCGCAGGGGGTCGGCAAGACAGCGGTGGTGCGGCGCTTCCTGCACGATGACTACAGCGACGCCGGCTCACCCGGGCACAGCCGGCGGGTGCATCTCTCTGCCGCCGTGCTCAACGGACACGTGCACGACCTGCAGATCACCGACTACCCGGCCATCGCCAGCTTCCCCGGCAGCACGCTGCAGGTGCGGCGCTCGCTCGTTATGCGCAGGTGCGGCACACGGGCGCGGCACACGGGCGCCTCCGCGGCACTAGGGGGGACACGCACACCCTCTCTTCCTTGTATTTTATGATGAAAGTCATTAATAATATATATCTGGTATAAGGCTAACATTATATGGTGCGTTATGAACTATTGGTATTTATAGTAATATCCTGCACGGATAAATGTGTGTGTAACTAATATACAGTATATAACGGAATACCTAATATACACCTATACATATACAACTAATCATACAGATTCTATAATGGCAAAGAATATACATTTGCCGATACCTAGCAGTATAAATATTACATTAACGTCTGTTTCTTTCAGGGTCATGAGTTTTATTATTCCTTAAGGCAGGGGTCTCCAACTCCGGTCCTGGAGAGCTACTGTCCAGTAGGTTTTCTGTCCTACCTGCCTTCTAATGAGCCACACCTGTTCTCAGGTAAATCTCAGGAACAGCTGTGGCGCATCAGAAGCCTGGTAGAATAGAAAACCTCCTGGGCAGTAGCTCTCCAGGACT
This sequence comes from Petrocephalus zakoni, assembly GCA_026774425.1. Taxonomy (NCBI): domain Eukaryota; kingdom Metazoa; phylum Chordata; class Actinopteri; order Osteoglossiformes; family Mormyridae; genus Petrocephalus; species Petrocephalus zakoni. Next base: position 8,873,507 of record JAODKN010000039.1, on the reverse strand, counting down.
GGAGTTGGAGACCCCTGCCTTAAGGTATTTACAAAATGTGGCAAGAAGGTGTAAAAGGTGGAATGCAGGATTCAGGTTGCCCTGGTTGTTTGGGTAGAAGCTGACTAGTTCTGAGCTATTTGTAAGAAACTATTTTATTCGAATCCGTTGACTCCACAGAGAATGTCTAAACAGATCTGTCAGAGATGGTATTTAGGTTTTGCCTACATTTCATTTGCCTATGTTTTTGTTTGGACATGTGTGTTTTCTGCGTTTTTTTTGGAAGAAACGCCTTGCACTCAATCTGTTGTGCCTGAAGCCTCTTTTTTCTTGAAGACTCAGCTATTAACCAGCATTCCGTCTATTTTTTGCATCGCGGTTAATGAATCTCCAAAAATAGGCTTGCTCTCCTTTGATTTGCTGCGGTCCATTTGTTTGCTGAGCGAGTTGGAGTTTGTTGCCTAAAGCTTCGCAGTACATTAAACAAGTAGCGCTTACAGATGGGTTCTCTACCATTAGTGGTGTGTCCCTGGCCGAGGACCATAGATGGTGTTCCCAAGCACTGACCCTGGATCACTTTGTTAATTCAGAATTCAGATTTGGACTTCTGATGGGCGCTGGGGATTTGGAATCTAGTAGCAGCAGAGGGATTTAGGGCAGAGACTCCCTTATGTGACACCTACTCTCTGCACCCTTTTCTGATGTGACCTGTAGTTCCTGTTTGAGCCTTATTTGCTGGACTGGAGTATGAATGTGCTGCATTTTTGAAGCATCTAATGGGGTTGTGGAGGACGGGCCTGCTTGTTTTCTGGCTCCAACCCATCGTACAACACAAAACAAATGAACCAGTAATCCTAACACGGCAGAATTATTGCGAGGTCGCAATTGAAATGGAACTTCGCCCTTTGATGACTGGGCAGACTCGGATCCAGTTAACCGAGCAAAGTGATGAACCTCGCCTTGGTCATTTGCTTGGAAACATGGTGCCTAAATGAAATTGTTTAAATTCAATGAGAGTGTCAAAAAACAAGGTTATTTGGACTGTTGAATATTGTCCAGTGAGCCACACACACGCTGACTTGACTCTCAAAGCTGATGGCTACAGAGGCTGGCCTGTCGCATAACAGATTTTTAAATGCAGTAAGTGGAAGCGCTGTAAACAGGCATAATGGCTGATCGAGTCTCTCGCTTTCAGCCCAACGCAATATTGGATCTGCTTTGGTCTCCACTGGACTGTTACACAATGCAGATGTTTACAACAGAGGTTGTAAACATATTTTTTTGGGGAAGTGGGGTCCTTTAAGTTGCTTTGGCGTACTTGTTTTTGCTACAGTTGCAAATAGTATTTATTATGTACCTGGGCAGCATATTCTGTGGTGCCTTAATGGTGTTTAATGGCTTATTTTAAGCTTCAGAACGTAAAGTAAAAATGAAACAGAAATCATGCTGGCAAACTAGGGCCACCTAGATATCTCACCCATATTTTCTTTATAATTATTTCCCTGCAAATATTTTATTTGGTCTTCCTGCAGATACTGTTTTGATTATAATTTTCCGAGCTGGAGCGAACAATTCCTGGCACAGCATGATACAAAAAAATGAAATGAGATGATGATCAGCATCATTGGCTAACCCGGAGCGCTTTATTAGACGACATGGTGCGCATCTGCTCCTTGTTTGCAGCTCCAATCGCTGCAGTGTCCATATTTGTTTCCATAGTTTCATGTCTGGCCTTTGTTCCCCATTGGTTGACTGTGGTATCGCATGTAACGATAACTGCATGGTATCAAAGGTGAGCATGTTCTGCAGTCCTGGCTCTGCGTGTGTTGAAAATGCAATGGGATGCTTAGGATCCCGCAATGCGTCACTGGTGCCCATATGCTGCTCGCAACCTGTTTGGGTGTGGGGTGGGCCCCTCTCCGGGGCTGACTAGGGTCAGAGGTCAATAGGTCAGCAGGTCATCCGCTTGTGAAAAAAGTATCCTGTCATGTCCCGCAGCTTGAGTCTGGCTGTAGGTCTAGCCACTTTACGAAGACACTGCCTCCCTGCTGAAAGGGGACATTCGTTATGGTGATAGCGGTAGCATTCATTAAAGTGATAGCGGTAGCATTCGTTAAAGTGATAGCGGTAGCATTTGTTAAAGTGATAGCAGTAGCATTTATTAAAGTGATAGCGGTAGCATTCGTTAAAGTGATAGCGGAAGCATTTGTTAAAGTGATAGCGGAAGCATTCATTAAAGTGATAGCGGTAGCATTCGTTAAAGTGATAGCGGTAGCATTTGTTAAAGTGATAGCAGTAGCAT
>JAODKN010000039.1:8854793-8869115 GCA_026774425.1 Petrocephalus zakoni | reverse complement strand
GGCCCCCCATCCGCAGCACGTGTCCCATTAGCATTCGGAGGGTGTAGGGAGAAAACGAAGGCGGGGCTGCTGACAGCCCTTACCGAGGTGACGAAGCATAGGATCCCTTTTTGTTATTTGATAATATTCTGCTTCTAAAAATATACCAAGGCTGTGTAAATAGCCACGATTCTGTAAGAATGTTCGGTGCAGTCGTCATCCCCATACTTAGAATAGGCAATAATAATAATAATCTGCATTTGAGTATCTTAGATCAGGGTTTCCCAACCTGGTCCCAGACAGTCTGTGGGTCCCCGAGGACCGGGGCAGGAAACACTGTCTTGGATAATTAGGAGACTGACATTTCAGATGGGGTAAAACTGCTCCTTCAACATGCATTTTTTTATGAAATACCATGAGATTTCCTTAGGCCTCCCCGACGCTGGTGGCCTTCATATTGTCAGATTTATCTTTGGGCCAGAAATCCAGATACAAGCGGGAGTTAGCTGGTAAAACGTACAATAGAAGTCCAAATCGATAGTCCTGATCGGTCGGATGGAGATCTACAGAGGTGCTGAGAAACATGTGGCATTTAGAGATTACCTCGACAGAGCGATTTTTCGAGCGATATGCCGCTCAGCACCTCGCCGGTAAGTCATGGCAGCGTGAGTCAGTAGCAGCCAGGCACTGCAGCAGAAACGCGACTGTCAGCGACGCTTTGATCGATCCTTAGTACTGTAGCTATAAGCACGATGGCAGCATAGATGCCATCATCCAGAAGATCATCCATGCGGGAGGGTATCTGCTGCGGTTCTGCATTCCTATAAACACACTTAATGCTGCACATTAATTCTTAAATAAAATCACCCGTCGGGTACGTCTGCACTTTCACCGTGCCGCGCGGAACGTCACACTAATTAAAGAGGTTTGCCGCCCGTTGAGCCGTGGATGTCTGACGCGCGTCCGCCAGCACGGAGAGGAGACACAGTGCAGTTACGGGGGGGGTTCTTAAAGGCCTGCCTCTCCTCGGTCCCTAAATGATATCCGGCGCTGGGTTATTTCTCCGCCTTCTTCTCGGGTCACATTGTGAGTGGTGTCACGCCTGGCCCGCGGCCCGGGATGTCAGCCGTGACAGCTGCTCGCCGGCTCCATGGCAGTGGCCTCGTCACACGGGGAGGCCAGGCATCACCTCCGCACCTGACAGCTCTCACGGCTAGCGAGGGTCATGGAAAATGGGGCATGAACCCACGGTGCCTGGTGGGGGTTGCCAATGGCCACAAGGCATTCCTCATACAGCTGGGGTACAGGAGCCATTCGGAGGAGAAAAATGGGGCCCATTATAGTATTTTAGTATAACTGTAAAGAATGAATGAGCCTCTGTGTCCTTTTTCAGAAGAGATTTTTGAGTTGAGTTAATTGGATTAAAATCAGTTTACATTCAGTGCGATTCTATATTTTGAAATATTAATTACAATGTATTTCTTGATATTAAATAATTACATTTTTGATGCTGCTCATTGGGGTGACAGTGGCTTTCACTGTTACCCCACACCTCCAGAGTCGGGTCCAGTCAGGGTTGGAAATTAAGGTTGCCCATTTCCTACACAGGGTGAGTAGCAGGGCCTGAACACCAGCCCAATTCTTAAGTCCCACCCCTGGGTACAAATCCTGCCTCCACACTATGTCCCCCCCCCATGTTCTGCAGGTTTTCTCCAGGAGCCCAAAGTCATGCCGTGAGGCTAATTGCCATCTCCAAAGTGGCCATAGAGTATGAATGTTCTTGTACCTCAGCCTTGGGCTCCATGCTGCCCGGGATCAGCTCCAATGCCCCTCCAATGCCAAGAGAGGCAGTTAGGAGGTGCACACATGTTCCGAAGTGATTTTGAATAATTCACTTTGAGTGCAATGAAGTCAGTGAATCTGGGGTCTGAGCAGAGGAGAGTAGTTCAGGTCCAAAGAGTAAAAATCCAGACCAAGATATTGTTTAAACCACCCTGCTGAGTATAAAGAGTCACAGTCACAGAGAACTTAGCTGGCTGGTTGAAAAAAAACCTCGGTCTGGAGTTTTACTCTCTGGGTCTGAGGAGCCCGGGTTTATAACTGGCTCTGAGCGTGAGAAGCAGACTGACCTGTGCCAGGCCCTCATACCAGCCCCCGGTTTCTCCCAGCTATTTCTCCGCTGTGTTTCATCTCCCCCAAACTCAAAAGCTTCCGAACAGGACGAGGAGGTCTGTGGGGGCGGGGTGCAGGGGTTTAATAACACGAACAAAAGACACCGTGCCGTTGATTAAACACATTCCTAACTCATAATGAAACGCTCGTAACAAATAAAAACAATGTGTAAGGAACGAAAGGGCGAGTGGATATTTCCGATCGGTCCTGATCCACGTCGTTGGGATGACTAATGTTCTTCAGTGAAATCTATCTGCATTGATGTTAATGACTAAGTACACCCCACCAGCATGCTAAGCCGGGCTGGTTGGATGCCGGCTTACTATGCCTTTTGTAGCATGAGTGTCCCGGTGACTCACGCCCACCCCCCCTAACCCCTGTCTCCAGGCTGCTGGGCACGGCGGAGACGCCCATCCTGATTGTGGGGAACAAGCGGGACCTGCAGCGTGGCCGCGTCATCCCGCGGCACAACGTCTCCGACCTGGTCCGGAAGAGCTGGAAGTGTGGCTATGTGGAATGCTCGGCCAAGTTCAACTGGCACATCCTGCTGCTGTTCAGCGAGGCCGTGCGCAGCATCGGCTGCGTCCGCTGCAAGCATATCCACGCCGCCATCCGCTTCCAGAGGGCGCTACGACGAGAGCGCTGTGCCCTGATGTGAGGGCGCCCGGGAATGACCCGCGCTGTGCCCTGATGTGAGCCCGGGGGGCCTCGGCGCACTAACCGGCACACTAACCGCTAAGCACCAAAAGTCCCGCTGACTTTCTGCCCTGTCTCTGTGCTGCCAAACTTCACGACAATGAAGGAAACTCAAAGGCTCGTTCCCGACGGAACTCCGAGAGCCACTCAGTACCTGCCGTGGCAGTACAGTCTGCTAAATCCTGAAGATGAAGATTCAGTATTCGCTGTTACTTTGAAGATGTGTCCTTTGGGTGTCATAGACTGTCGGTCTGCCAGGAAACAAACAGTTATCCTGTCTTCAGGCTCCTTGTGACACCACCTCCTCTTCAAAGGGTTGAATAGAGTTAGAGAGATCTTCTGAATAGGACGCAGACCAAAATCGCACCAGTCCCACAAACGTCACACGTGGGTCTTACCCACTCCTGTGTGGTCTGTGCCAGTAGCCGCGTTGCCCAGTTATCCGTGTGACTTTCAGCCGGGCACAATAAGAAAAAGTCAGTAGAATTATTTTGTTACGTTATTCTCTCAGAAATTACGTCCGTTAATTGTAACTTGGTTTGACATTTTTCATCCATCATTTTAGACTGAAAACTTCACTAAAGACTGTAATGGGTCTTTAATTAAAGAAACACCTTGTTAGAGAGCATGGTTCTGGATAAATACCTTCTTCAGCTACAATCCATTTCATTTAGATTTTTTGCATAACTGAACTTCCTATAAGAGAGATACTTTATTCCATTATTACGCGGCTGAACATAAGTGTTTTGACTTTAGTCCATCTGTCTCCATCACCGAAAATAAGGAAAAAAAGATCCTTCTTGGGGGATTCTTCTGGAAGCTTCCTTATTCTTGGGTAACGCTTTTCTTGAGGGGGGGCACAGGTGCTCAATCATTTGTACTCACCCTGCATCTAAATTACTTGCCACAGGAATCAGGCGACACTCTAACTTAATATATTAATTAACCAGAAACTGTTAGTTATGTACTGATCCCATGTCTGTTCATCATTACTCAGTCAGGACGGTTTATGTATTTCATGCAGTTACAATATTTGTACATGATTTGTACTTGAGCAGTAACTGAGTTACTAAGCTACTTGTGCCCCCTTGAGTAGAGTGTTACCAGATCAGCTTCCTGATCCTGTGTGTTTGTGAAACCGTTTCCTTTGGCATGGACTGTTTGCCTTCTTGAGTTGCCAGACGACTAGCATCTAATGGAAGACGTGTGTATGGCAGAATAAAAAGAGTTTACTCTTCACTGTAAAAGGGGCTCTTAAATGTATTGGCCTTTGTTTCCAGTCCTGAGTTGGTGGGAGAATCTCACTGCAATGTGGCACAATCCCTCCTCACATACAGGACAGAAGGGTTCAAAGGTTTCCTAGAATTCAGGAGGACTCTCTCTTACAGTCACTCGTACATTGATGCATGTTACCATGTTCATGTTCCTGTTTCTGAGCTAAAACACAAAGCAGACCAGATTACTAGGCCTTGTATCTGATGTGTGACCCTGAGTACGGACGGCTCGCTCACGATCATTTCCAGTCCCGCCTGTGTTAGCATGCCGATATTTATATGCAGTTTCGGTGTAAATTAAAACCGCAGACTTACCACGCCCGGCCGCAGCGCGCCGCTGCAGATATCTTCTGCCTGCCCCTTCTCTCCCTTCTAGGTAAATAGTGTTCGTTTTTCCCTACATTTCCTACTTAATTCCTTTTTTTTTTGCATTCTTTAGCCCTTAGACTGGTTACTAAAATGTGTGTTTAGTATCACAAGGTGCATAATATTAATAAAAGGAATCTGTGAGCATCATAAAGACTGTTAATACTGGATGTACAATAAAAATCGAGAGCGTAGTAAAAGCTGTTTATACTATGCTTAATTACGTCCTATCTAGGATACTTTTACTGTCTTCTGGTCTGTCAGAGCAACCTCGAACCCTTGCCTCCGCAACACACTGCTCTGTTGCCAGCGAATCGTCGCCCCGTCCTGCATATCATGACATAGCACGTATCGCAGCAAGTCACCGCGCCGCTAATCTGACGCCGCGCCGGGCGGCAAATGGACCTTCCGGCTGTGTGCGGCGTTGTGGGATAATCGCATACATCCTGTGTAAGACAGCGTAGTGTAATTAAAAGCATATCCACCTCTAACTATTTGGAATTCGAGGCAAGGGCAGCCAGCCATTGTGGCTTTGTCCATAAATGCTCAGCAGCAGCCCTACAGTGTCTTTGTACAGCTGAGGCAGAAAGGGGGGGCGGCGTTGCTGATTAGGACCGCAAAGGTGGGGGGCTCTTGCTAATTACAAAGAGCACTGGCATTTGCTGTAACTCCCCCATGCCGGAGTCTGATCGCCGACGATGGTACCTGTCCTAGAAGGACATTCACAGCTTATGTCTTATGCTTGAGTGACGTCACTGGTGGTCCAGGTGTCCCTGGTACTTTTCTCAGTGGTGAGGCGCCAACATTTTGGCCATGTCTCCAGCTTCGGCTCCTGCCTCCAGCCGTCACGCTGATTTATCTCCGCCTGGCACGAAGTGCAAGCAGGCCAGCCTGCATTTGTACCCATAAACCCAAGCCTTGCTCGTACACGCTGCATGCGGCCGCCCTTCAGATGTAATAAGCTGTCCCACTGGCTTAGAAACAGCTGGAAAAATACTTGATTTTATAGAAGAATTATTCCCTGACAGATTCTGAATTGAGGATAAGTTGCTCTTTGACATGTGTTTATGATGCATGTCTAGCAAGGTCAGTACAAGAAGACTTTCCATTTCGGCACAAAACAGTCAAACTTTTTCACTTAATCACTAGACAAAAAGAATATAAACCAGCAATTTACCCACAGTCCTCATTAACTGGTTGCCATACAAACAGGAAAGCTATTTGAACTCTTTTCAAACAATATACAGAAAGGTTAATGGTTACAATTCTTACCTAAAGCACAATAAAATTGTATTTTGTTATTTCATCTCAATGTACTGATTCGGATTCTCCTGTCACCACCTGAGAAGACCATTAAATGATGTTTTGTATTTTTGAACCAAGAGTACATTAACTTTTGAATGGAGTACAGATTAAAAAAAAACTCCTGTGATTGTATTTATGAAAATACATTCAAATGAAGTCTCAGATTTAAAGCACGGGGCCTGGTTCGCCGCTTCTCACACAGGAAATGAAGGTGATTTAGGAGCATCTAGGGAGGAAAGTGAGGAACGGAGACACAGCCAGTGTAGCGTGACAGGCTGCATTTCTGATCAGGCTAATAATAGCCCCAGCATTGTGCTTGCAGATATTTATAGGTCTGCGGGCGGCAGGCGCAGCCGCCAAACGCACGAGGTTATGCAGGCGCATCGCCAGCCCGCACCTCCGCTACGCACCGCGAAATAAAATGCATTCGTTAATTAAAAAAAAAAAACAGTTATTAACTGTTGAATTTCTGATCCGAATCAGGGCACACACATTTCCTGTTTTTTGCTGCTGCCGCTATTGTCATAGGGCACACAGTAATTGTACCAATCATTCTGAACCTTCCATAATCTGCACAAAGCCCATAATAGAAAATCGTCCGTTTCAGTGCTCGTTTTATCGATGATTTTGTCTCTGTAACATTCACCATGACGCCCGTCTAAATGTGGTCTCTTAGCCGGTGTTTAAAAGGGGCCCTAAAAGGCAGCTTGGGTGCATTGCCCACCCCCATCTAGCTTGAAGTGGCCATAGCTGAGGGACCCCCAGCTGGGGCCAATAATGATTCCCGAGCCCCTCCATTGTGTCACACCCCCCGGCTGCTGTGAGGCCGTTTTACAGGGAAGCAGTGAAGCAAAACCTCAGGCAGCAAGCGAGACGTGTGAATAATAGTGGAGAGACAGCGGAGGTGTGATAGCATCAACATTGTGTTCCTCCCCAGAACATGGGAGGCTTCCTGCCATGGTATGTAGCAGCCTGCGTACAACCACAGATCTGAGACTAGTGTTGGCCAAATTAAGTTTCATGAACCATTTGCTGTATTTTCTGTGCCCACTAGATGGTGCTCTCTGTTCATAAAAGGGGGCCCAATGCATGGCCAAAAGCAAACCCATCATTAATTATAAGTTTGATTCCTCACCTCATGTTCCTGTCTGTGTGGACTTCCTCCTGCAGTGTGAGAACATGTGGTTTGACACCTCTAAATTCCACTGAATTTGTGTCCTATAATGGATTGGCATCCATTGTGTTCCCTGCCCTGTGCTTCATGGAATGCACCAGGTCCTCCATATCCCAGTGCTGGATAAGCAATAATGGATGAAAATTAATTGTACAGTGAAATAAGCCTGATACCAGGCTCCAGAACCCCGCAACACTGAATAGGGCAAGCGGGTACAGTAATGGACAGTACAGGATGGACGAATGGATAAACCCGAAATCAATGGGCTATTAATGGGTTATATGTGTTATTCTAAATACACTTGCTGCTCATACAAATATGTATTTGTCCCTGGAACTTTTTAGTTTGTTTATAATTTTAGGAAATGCAATATAACATTCAAATGTGAAAACTAATGGAGGCATTTTGACAGCCAGCCCAGTCAAAGCCAAGTCTCTTTCACTTGGTCCCCGAGTGTTTCTTCAGCCCCCGTTTCTGCCCTTGGTAATGATGCCGGCGTGTCCTCCTTGGCCTTGGAGCTGCTGTCCAAAGAACATGAACGCACTTTTGGATCATCTCTCCTTTGTTCCCTTTGAGAGCCCCGGACAGACTGGCCATGCCGGTAGAACAGCGGGGTGGGGATTCTGGAGGGCCTTCTCTCTGGCCTGTTGTCCCGCCTGGGTCGAACCCTGGGCCGCAGCTTTAACTTGTAAACGGACGGCACCCTCTCTGGCCTCCTCAGCACCCTCCTTAGCTTAGAAGACAGGGTAATGGGTATTGCGGACTTTTGGCTGGGTTCCCCGAATGGTGCCATGCTGCATACCTTCTGAGCCCTCTCTGCACTATAAAAGTCATGTCTGGCCTCTGTGAGATCAGTGGACGCCACGCTCCATCCCATGGACGACCCAGAGTTTTTGGTGCCTGGCTTGGAGGTCTGATGGATCCCAGCACTTGGCTCCAGGGTATGGCATTGGCTGTCCCTCGTAAAATATCCTGCTGCCAGCCCACCCAAACCCAAACTGCTGTTCCCATTAGAACTGGAGTCAGTGGCAGCTCTATGAGGGCTTTGACCTGCCAGCTCGGATGGATATGGAACTGGGTCATTTGCCCGGAGCCTGTCTCCCACTCTTCCCACACCACCACCACCACCCCGGCCACCTTCTATGCTGCCATCATCATCAGAGTGTGCACTAAGCAGCTTTAGGTTGGACAGAATCTCATGCTCCAAACTACGGTACAGGCTAGCTTCCTGTTCTGGACTGATGGGCGATGGAGCAAAGAAGCACCTCTTACTAATTTCCCTGGCACCCTCTGCTGGGCCGAGTTCTGGGGCATCAATGAAGGCGCAATTATTGCCGAGGGACTCTCCATATCTGCCGGGGAAAATTGCCGGGTTCTTTGCTGAGCCGGCCAGTGCCTGGCTTCTCGTCTCTCTGGCCCCGTCAGTTATGGAGCTGTTTACAGGAAGTGCATGGCCTCTGTGTGCTCCGGACGGCTGCTCCACCACACCCACCTTCGGACTACTTTCGGCAGGTGTGAGGACACCGAGCGAGTGTCCGTCTGAGGCTCGGCTTCTGGACTGCTTAGTTGGGCTAAAGGTGCGAATGAAATCTGAAACTTGTAGAGGATGCCCAGGGTCTTCTGTCAGGTAGACAACTGCAGAGGGCGGCCTGGAGCCCAGGCCGCTGCCCTTGATGGGGGCGTAGCACCGCACAGCCGAAATCGCCCCCCCCTTCCTGGACGTGCTAATTGGACTGGGAACCCTGTTTGCATCCTCGATATTTTGCGTATTTGAAGCACTGCCGTGCCGTAACTTGGAGGCGAACTGAGATTTCGTCCAGGTCTCTGTGATCCGACTTGCTGGGCTGTGTTGTAAGTGCAGGGTGAAGGTTCCTGCAGGCTTCTGGAAGACCAGAGGCGTGCTGGGGTGCTGGGCTTCAGGCTGAGGGACGGGGGAGGTCCGAATCGCTCGAGGAAGACTACTGGCTAGGCGTGACGAGGGAGCCTGCCGGGTCACTTCCCTGCCCGTCCTGGTGGAGGCGCTGTGCATACACGCTCTCTTGTCCTCGGAGGGCTGCTTTCTGCAAGTCGGTGTGGCTGATCTTCCCCTCACTCTGCAATAACAAACACAGCCTCAACCTTCCTCAAGGAGAAGTTTCTAGGCATATTTGAACTGGATTACGTACATATTACTCAGAAATATACATTACGCAAATAGTGCAAGTCTGGTTTTAATAAACATACTATATAAATCAAATTTTACCCATAATGTAGCTGAATATCAGGAGCTACACAAAGCTAAATTAAAAAAACAAAGGCTGGCTATATATATATATCTTTGCAGTTCATTGCCTCTGCAGCTTTTGAAACAGCTATACTATAGCTACCACACATTTGGCTTGCATGTTTGTGCCTGGGCTTTTAGTATCAGGCGAGTGAAAGCTGGCAACCCTGCTCCTAATGCTGCCAGACCCCCTTGTCCACAACCACGCCACTGTGGAGAACAGCCCCGTGTGGACGTGGCTTTGAGGATACGCAATAATTGATTTGAATAGTAATTACAGACAAAAAAACAGTCTGAGGAAAGGGATGGTTAAGCTAGGGTATGACAGGCTGTACATTTAATTATTCTCACACTTTTAACCAAAGCAACTTACAATAGAGCGAAGGGTGACAATTAATGCATACCACCCTGGGACTTGAACCTACAACCTTCACATTATTAGCACAATGTGCTACTTGTTGAGCTACACCAGCAATACAAACATGGTGGCCTGCTTGGCATGAAGAGGGCGCCTGGCTGTCTGCCTCCCTCCTCGCCCTGCTCTCCCCCCACCGCTAAGGAGGCCCGATGGGGGCTGGAGCCCGAGGCTTAATTAGCCTCCAGCCGCACGTGCCGGGGGTCTCCACAGCCACCGTCTGCTGCTCGCGGCCCGGTCTGCCGTCTGCCGGCAAACGCCGCCTGCCGAACGTGTACATTCACATCTCACATATTTACCGGACACTTTTGCCCAAAACGACATTCAAGGGAGCATATGTGCTGTCGAAGAGTTGACTGGGCGGAAGTGCAGCTAGGCTGAGCTTCCAATGAATCCCAGAGTACAAGTGCAAGCAGGAGCTACACAACAACAACGTTTATATAGCGCCTTTCACCAACCCGACTTCCAACAAAAGAAAACCCTAATAAGACAATTCAAGGGCCAGAAATGTAACGAGGCATCGGGCTGGCAGAGGAATTCATGGATCAGATCAGTCTGTCTTCTTCACCATAATCAGGGCTGTTTAACAAACCTCAGAGTCCCCAGGCTCGTGACGCAGATGTGCCAGATTCGTGTAGATAAAAATGCGACATAGTGCACAGTCCTGTTTGTTTGTGCGTAATGGTGCCTTTCTGCGTAACGTTAACCCCCCTGGCGGCAAAAGAGGTCACGACTGCAGCTTAACAATTAGAAATTCCTCCCCGTCGTCGAGGCCAGCTTCCGTTCGATCGATGAAATCGCGGATTTCCTGCTCCTGTACTATGACTCAGCGGCTCGCGGTGACTGGTGATGTGGCGCTAACTCCGCCCCCCCACCCAGGCTACACGCGTGCCCCTCACCCACCTACCTGTCAGGAGGACCCCCGGCAGCCCTGCCACGTGGCTCCGGAGACGGAGACGAGCGCCGCGCCGGGCCGCGCCCACTCCCGGGCCTCGTGCTGCCGCCCACGGTGACCCAGGGGACAGGCGGGGGGGGTGACTGCGTGCGGCTGACCAGCAGCCTGGGTCCGGCCCCGCCTTCATCCCCGTGCCTGACCTCGTGCACAGGCGTGGAGGGATGCTGCAGTCTGGACGTCCTGGGCTGTTTGTGGGCTGTCGTCAGGTATGTATGACAGTCATTGGCGCTGCACGCCTACAAGGTGAGCTAACGCATTCCAGCAGGCCTCTGCTGCACACATGCACATCTACCCAACCCTGGCTGTGCCTTCCCAGCAACACAGCAATCTGCCTTTGCTATCTCTCCTTCCCACTCTCCGTCATCACCTGCTCTATACATCATCACAGACAAAACAGTGGCGTTTCCATTCAAGAACACAACCAGGATTTTTAAGGGCAGAATTAATAACGTTTAGTTAATCCTATTAGCTGTTGCTGAGTATCAGGCACATTACGGAGCTCAGCGGGTGCAGCAAAAGGCAGCGGGTCCCGGGACAGGCCCTGCTGGCACACCCTTTAGGAGGGTTCGCACTGGAATTACATTTATCGGCAAAGCCAGCTGCTGCACAGCAGAATGTGTTGCTTTGTTTTTTGTTTGGCTCAAACTTAAGAGTATTAATATTAAAATCTTTCATTTGGAATCCTTTTCCCTCACAAAGCTTGGCATCAACCAGGCGGCCAGTTCAGTCTGTGTAGGTCTGTACATCCTCACTGCAGAGCAGGGCGGCCAGCTCAGACTGTGCAGGTCTGTACATCCTCACTGCAGAGCAGGGCGGCCAACTCAGACTGTGCAGGTCTGTACATCCTCACTGCAGAGCAGGGCGGCCAGCTCAGACTGTGCAGGTCTGTACATCCTCACTGCAGAGCAGGGCGGTGGTCAGGGACCAGCACCTGCCTGCTCCCAGCTTCCCACTCTTGTGCGAGCGGACCTCGCGCCACGCACTGTGGGGGAGGGGCTCAGACGTCGCGCTGATTTCAGGCCACGCTGGAATTTGCCAGCTGATCTTCACTGGAGGGTGGTACTGGCTCAGAGGGATCAGTGCTGCCCGACACCCCCGGGGGCCAGCATTTGACTTTCACTGTGTGTGTGTGTGAGTTTTCACATTCCTTGAGACATAGAAGGCATAGCACCTTCAAAATAAACTGAATTGAATTCAGTATTCTGTAACATTTTCTGTGAATGCCATGTCAATAGGAATAAATAAACACTGTCATAACAGTTTGTAATATATTCAAAAAGCATTATAAACATGGCTATAAATATTTATAAAAAAGTGATAACACATTATAGCCATGTTTAGTATGCATTATGAATGCTTTATGAGGCTTTCATCTATAATGCACTATAGATACCTTCATAATGCAGTTCAAAGCATCCTTAAGTATTATACCGACCATTATTAATGCATTATGAAGGTGTCTATAGTGCATTACAGATGGGGGCTTCATTGGAGCTTATGAAGCATTATAATCAGCACTATAATGCCTTATGGCTGTCAATAGAAGATGCTGTAATGCTTTATTATTTCTTACATCATCATATCTTATACCACTCTAATGCACTATGATGGTATTGATGGTGTATTATAGATGACAGCTTTAAGTCAGTCTTACTGAATCTTCCTCCCGTGTCATGAGTGTTTACTTCAGGCACTCTACTTCCTTCCTACAGCCCAAAGACAGGCCAACTGGCATTCCTAACTGCCTGCAGTGTGCAATGAAGTAGCTTCCGATTTCGGGTGTGCAGGTATGCATGTACCCCATGGTACCCTTTGTCGCCTAGGAGTGGCTCCTGGCTCTCTATTGGTCCCGCCTGAGATAGGTGGTTGAAAGGTCTAAAGATCGACTTGGCCTAGAGGAATAGTGAGGCAAAGACTGCCATCTAGTGGACAGTATGTGGATAATCTCTAAACAAAGGCCGTGAGCCAGTCATATGTCCTTCAGGATGGAAGGTCTCATTGTATATAAAAATCCTCACCACGTCATAGAACCACAAGACAGACAGCTTGCTAGTTTAATTTTAGGCTAATGGATAAAACGCACAAGTATACAACGTAATTGTGTGAGAAGAATGAATGTGGAAAAAACTCTGCTTTGCTTTGTCTGTTAGTAAAAAAAGAAGTTTAACTCCATACGGAAAATGAAAAAAAATGAATATTAGGTTATTCTTGAGTCAGCATGTCAATATGTCATTCATACATTTCATTTACATCATTATAAGGTTTAATAATCTTTTTGTGATGAGCACAAGTATTTAATCACTCAGATATGCTATCAACACGGTCGGGAACGTGGTGTTCGGGTGGGTAATTCCTGTTCTGCAAAGATGTGGATTGTGCTGTGATTACAGAACAATAAGTCACCCCTCGGAACATTCCGGGCATTTTTTTAAGCCCGTGGGACTGTTGCCCTTGACAATCGAGATTGCCCACCACTGATATATGGCATGTCATGTGAAACGCCCATCCTCTGCGGTTTATGGGCTGTGACTCACTGGGAGACGTGCAACGGCACGGGTCGTGCTTGTCCAGGTAGTGCTCCAGCGTGTCCCAGCCGCCGCCCACCCGCACCATCACGTGACTTCTCAAGATCTGCAAGGACACGGACGTCGTCAAGGTCTCCTCACACGTGTCTCTGCCAGCATGGCTGGCTTTCTGCTCCTTTTTTATTTTTTTTTTGAAGAATGATCATTTTCTGTGCCAGAAACAACTTAAGGCAGTTTTTCTCAAACCCGAACCTCAGGGACCACCAGACAGTCCGCTATTCTGTTCCCTGCCAGGCCGGGAGGGAGCAAAAACGTGGACTGTCTGACAGAGAGCTGGGAGGGAGCAAAAACGTGGACTGAACACTGGGTTGTGAAAAACTGCCTTAAGGTCTTGAAAATAAACAGCAGTGTACCTGACAGGAGGGCAAAGAATGAAAAATTGGCTTATGATGAAAACTGGTAAAAAAAATGAAGCAAGCAGATGTTGCTGTTATACCCGCACAAAAATCAGAGTGCTGGAGTCACCCACTCTGTACTTGCCCTCTGACACTTTGACCATAGGGAACTGGGCGGGACAACGGCAGCGGCTGACGAGGTGCTGGACCTGGGCAATCAGAGGGAATACGCACGCACGCAGCCACACGCGCCCACACACATGCACACACATGGTGAGAGCCTATTTCCTACATACATCATGGAGCCACAATACAGCGCCTTGCAAAAGTATTCAGCCTCCTTGGCATTCTTTCTATCTTGTTCCCTTACAACCAGGAATTCAAAAGGAATTTTGGGGGGTGGGGTTGTGTCTTTTAATTTATACAACACAATTACCACTTTGCAAATGCAAATTATTTTTGTATTGTGAAACAAACATGAAATAAGACAAAAAAAAAACAACCTGAGCTTGCATAACTATTCACCCCCTCCCAGATTCAATACTTTGTGTAGCCACCTTTTGCAGCAATTACAGCGACACGTCTCTTGGGGGTACATCTCCACAAGCTTGCCACATCTAGACACTGGTATTTTTGCCCATTCTTCATGGCAGAACTGCTCCAGCTCCTTCAAGTTGGACGGGCGCCGCTTGTGTGCAGCAATCTTTAAATCATACCAGAGATTCGCAATTGGATTGAGGTCTGGGCTTTGACTGGGCCATTCCAGGACATTTACCCGTTTCTCTTTAAACCACTGGAGTGTT
>JAODKN010000039.1:8843562-8854069 GCA_026774425.1 Petrocephalus zakoni | reverse complement strand
AACCCCCCACCCCCCCCCCACTAAAACCACACACACCCCCACCCCCCCACCACCACCCCCCCCCCCCCCCTACCTCCCCCCCCGCGGGGGCCCCGCCCCCCCGCTCCTCCTTGATTTCCATAACTAGCTGCTGATTGGTAGCAAACAAATTTTGGTGGGGGGGGGATTTATGTCCATAATTTTACTGTGTGGCTACGTGCCTTAACTACTTGCTTCCAATGATAATAATTATTAAATTGTTTCAATGCATCTTTGGGGCATGTATTCCATGCATCCTACATAACGCTCCCAAACATGCTATAGGAGAGTATCTCCTTCAGCTAAATGTGCCTCATTCATTGAGTTGAGTTGGGCTCTACAGATGCTCCACAAGCTTTACCATCTCATCCAGGTCCCTGAGGTCAGACAGCCGGCTCCGAGGACGTGCCACCTTTGGCATTTCCCCGAGAGGTAAGTGCAGCTCCTCACACATCTCCTCCTCGATCTCTTGCTCCAGCTGGATCAGAACTGGCGCCGCCATGCCAAAGCGAGAAGCCCGCCGGGCCACCTCCAGCAGACAAAGCACAAAGTTCTTCTCATTTTTCCGCAGGACAAGGTCATCAGTCTCGAACATCAAGACGTCTGTGGAACAGGGAGAGCGAATATGCCTAACCATGTACACAGATTCTGAGAAACATTAAATGTGACATTTTCACGTAAAAAGGTAAACCGAAGATGCGATGCCAGCCTAAACACAACATGGGCAGTTGGAAGACACCTTCAGTTCCCAGGTGAAATCTATACACTCCTAGAGTGGGAACTAAACCTATAACCTGGATTTAGCTGTCGGACCATAGAACTATCCAGTGATCCATCATACTGTCCCCATGGTATTAACATTGGGCATTTATGCTGAGAGCCTGAGACTGTCCATAAACTCAGACACACCATGTGGGACCGCGGGTTTTGAGCCCCCTGGTGGTCATATTACAGACTGCACGCTAAGGCACGCAAACGCAATTTCGGGCTCTGAAGAAGATAGTGACCCGTCTTGGAGGGACGCATGTTTATTCATACAATGATCATTAATTAGTAATACTAACTAACTCGGTTGGGTTGGTTAATTCAGAGTGCAGAAAATCTTATGGGTTCGGCACTCATAAAGGATTGTATTTTATTAGTTATATTTGAATATATTTTCTCTCTCGCACTAAGGAACAAGCTACGTTCTATAACACCGAGAAACGATTTTAAGGGACAAAGCGGTAACTATGTAGAAGGCAACTGCACAGCAAAATTATCCCGACAAAGCTAACAGGTGTGTTTCCCCTTTGAAAACCATACAATGATTGTATTCCATCGTTTTTAAGACACCTTCAAAGCAGTGCATTTTTTAAATGATGTTAAAATGTTGAAATCGGAACATAAGTGCTATTCGAGATTTGTTTCGGGTTGATATAGGAAATATCCCCGTGATAATGTGACCGGTGGCTGTTCAGCTGTAAGTGAAAAGGAACAGCATTGAATGTAACGCATTACAGCACATTGCCCACTCACCTTTGATACCCATTTCGTTTCGACACCAGTTTATAAAATTGGATATATTGTCCCGGGCCAGGAAGGTGGCCGGCTGCGCCGAGCGCACGTAGGTGACGCCAGATGTGGGCAGATGTTGCGCGTCGCGCGCTCGGGGCCCGGAGCCCCGCAGGAAGTCGGCGGCGGCTCGGGCCACGTTGTTGGCATGCTGGCAGAGCACGGCGCCGGTCTCAAGCACCCCGAGGAAGCTGGTCACCGTGATGTCCAGGCCGTAGAGGTCCCTCAGCCACTCGGCCAGGTCCTCTTTCATGGCGTACAGGTACTCCAGTCTGGAGGCGAAGGACTGGATGCTGCTGCTGCTGGCGTGCTGGATCGCGGACATCCCGGGGTCCGAGGGGCCGCCCGCTCGGCACCAAAACTGCTGCAACCACAACTCAGTTTCTATTAAAGTTAGTATAATCTAAACATCCATCTCGATAGACCCATCTTATTTATGACTGTCGAATAAAGATCAGTGTCCGATTTTACCAGCTCGACTTTACGCAGATATTTTATTGGTCGAAGTAACAAAAAGTCAGGAGCATCTTCATATTAAATCTGTGCAAGTAATTCGATAGACTACAAAAAAAGAGCCTAGAACTAGCCCAAAATGTAGTAAAATCTAGCAGGGAGGTTTGGTAAACGCCAGAATCACACTTGGATATAGTGCAGAGTTTGCTCCGTTGTACACGAAGATCACGCTTGTTTTGCGGCACAGTTCACAGGGACTTGGGCTCTCCTTGGTTACCAGATCACAGCGGAGCTATAAACAGTCGTCTTAACCATTTCATTCCCAGGAGTTTGCCTTAACCCAAGGCTGCAAGCCTCTTTGGTTAGAAGTAGCCATCAAGTTTTGTTTTAAGACTTGAAGTAAAAACCCAGATTTTCCCCAAGCCTGTCCTAAAAAGCATTATACACATATACAGAAACAAATTACATGGATAAGAGGTCATGCAGGACCAATACAACCAGTGTGCTTTCTATCACAAGTTTGTTCTTGTTATTTAAAGGTACACGTCAACACAGCAACGTGGTATAAAATTGTTAATAAATCTGAGTAAGTGTCCTACAGAAAATTTCATTTTAACCCAAAACTGGACTACAACCCTCATGAAATGGACAATGGACAAAATGTTAAAACATACACCATTTATTGACTTTATAATTTACATTTGGAAACAGCAACAAGCAGCTACACCAACAGCCGCCAGTCCCCGTTAACTTAAATTCTGGGAGCCTCTTATGACATTCATGAATTCAGATCACGATGACCAGTGCAACAGCTGACTGTCTGTTTACTTGTTCAGCACAAAATCTTCCCCTTTCTTAATGGAGGCCTTCAGCTCTCCCAGAGCCTCAGCCACCAGCTTCTCCTCGAAGGCGGACAGCTTGCCAAGACCCAAGTTCTTCTCAATTCCATGTTTCTGGGTAAGAGGGATAGGAAATGCCCATCATCCATCATCCATCATCTGCATAGTGGATCAGGGTGGGTACTAACCAAGCTGACTATTTTTGCATACCAGCAATTCTTAACCTAGCACACAGATCACTGTTTGAAGCTCTAAAACTCAGCCAGTACCCAGAGATTAACCTAAACTAAATGGAATTAGTTTTATCAATGTCCATGACTGACTTTGCTAGGTTAAAAAAAATACAGGAAGTTACTTAAAGCAATATGATCATGGTACGTAAACGCAGTAATTGTATAGGGTTCAGAAATACCAGCTCCCAATACCAACTTCAGTTCTTCTGTTAAACTAGGGGCCACAAGGCAGATGGACAGAAAAAGCACGTAGCAACCAAAATGGGCAGATATGGTTCAGTGGCACCCTCTGCACGTACCCCTAGGAGGAGAGGGGTGGAGAAGTACTTGCACTCGGTTTCCTCCGACCTCACGAATGCACACTCCACTACCCCCTCTTTTCCATTCATAGCGTCCAGGAGGGAGAAGGTGAACCTGGCGCCCGCATAAGCCATCGAGAGCGTGGCAGAGCCTGGAGGGCAAGAAGGCAGAGTGATAAAAACCCCACGTCTGAGCCTACAGACCCATGGCTGTACCCTCAAAGCCAGCGCTTCCCAGTCTGGTCCTCGGAGACCTGCAGACAGTCTACGACTTTGCTGGGCGGGAGCAAAAACACACACCGCCAGGGAGCAAAAACATGGACCATCTGGGGGGGTTCCTGAGGACTGGACTGGGAAACACTGCCTTAGATCAGTTGGCTGTACTCACCTGCCCCAGCCTTGGCCTTCACAACCTCAGTGCCTGCCTCCTGGATACGCCCAGTCAGAGTAGCAAGCGTATCAGCAGGGAACTCGACTTTGGGAGTGCACTGAGGGCAAGTGCAAAAATGTGTGACCATGAGCCAGAAAACACTCAGACTAAACTCAACACTTTTCCATTAATTTTTTTTTATTTTTTAATTTTTTTTTTTTCCCCACCACCCCATTTTTTTGTTTTTTTTTTAAAAAAAAAAAAAAAAAAAAAAAAACACAACAACCTTCATCTGTTAAACTGCATTATAAAAGGCACAGCAAATGTATACAATTCACCTGGGATATGAGCGGGATGATGGTCTTTCCGGCATGGCCACCAATCACGGGAACATTGACTCGAGCAGGATCCAGACCCTGCAAGAGCGGCCCCATGTAACTCCGCAATGACACCCCTCCCTCCTCCAATGCTACCAAACTGTTTACATATCTGCAACATTTTGTTTCTAAAGGATTTGTAATGCTACAGTAGGATTAAGGTTTATATTGGCATGGATGCCATTTAGGCATAAAACACAGCCTGCGCTTAACATAACAATAATAAAGCCACCAAGAACCGAAGCCATGTAAACGGCTTTATTTCTACCTATAAAGCAACCCCCCCGAGCCGTCTCTGCTTACCTTAAGCTCGGCTACAAAGGTATTGGCTCTGACAATGTCTAAAGTCGTCACGCCAAACACTCTGTTCGGGTTGTAAACTCCATGCTTTTTCAGAACTTCTGATGTAATAGGAATCGTAGAATTTACCTGAAAAAGTGGTTAAAAAAGAATACTGTCCATTAAGACATAAATTCGGGCATAGAAACAGTGATATAGCACAAGGTCATTAAGCCACTGACATTTAATTGCACAGACACTGTATGCAGATACAGAACCTCCAATGACTAATGAGCAGCAGAGAGCTCGGGGGCCTTAGTCCTCAGTGCTGCCATTGGACCCCCCCGCTAAGTGCAGTTTCTCAAAGGGGTGACTCCAAGTCACATTCTCAGTAAGAGAGACATCAGGTAAACGAAAGGCATGATTAAACTTAATTCTTTGCACTCTCAACTTTAACGCCTGGAAGCACATTGGTGCCACTTGCATCCGATTTTGATCGTTTGATGATTTAGCACAAAAACTAAATTAAACAAATTCTTCAGTTTACTTCAGTAATCAATGGCGATTCATTCTGGCAGCTAGAAGAAAAAAAAGCCACAGAAGAACTCTACAGGCATTACGGATACGCATTAACATTACTCAATTACAGCATTTGAGAATTGCATTTCAACACTGCAAATCAGCTCAATAAAACATTTAGAAGGTGTTCAGCTAGCACACAAGCACACTACAGGGTCAGCTAGGACCCGGCTGTTCCACTGTAGATGAACAGCAGAGGGCATCAAATTTCACAACCTTTGCAGTTGTATTTCTCAGCATGCAACAAATACAACATGCAGCTACCATGAAAATCTACCCTCCTGGCAAAGCCCTACAGCTTCCCAGACACCATCACCTTCGTGCCGTGCCCTGTGGCCTAGTCAACACCTCGTAATTTAGAAAACGTTTTAAAAATAAAATAAAAAAAGCTGGACCAAACAAGGTAATTCAAACCCCCACAGGGTCGCATTTGCCAGCAGAGGTGGGAAATTCAGGTCCAAAATGTAAAAATCCAGACCAGAATTTTGTTTCAACCAACTAGTTGAGTATTAACAGCCTCAGTCACAGCGTGCTCAACTAGTTGGTTGAAACAAAACCCTGGTCTGGATTTTTACTCGTTGGACCTGGATAACCCACCCCTGCTCACCAATGCAACATAATGATGGGGATGCAGAGCCTGCACTCACAGGGTTGGCTATGACGCATATCATAGCTTCTGGGCAATGGCGGCCACAGGCGTCGACCAGGGTAGCCACGATGGTTGCGTTGGTATTGAAGAGATCATCACGGGTCATACCTGTGGAGCAAAACCACTTTGTGAATGCCAGTGTATAGCACCGTATCAGTGTTTTCCAGTCCGGTCCTCAGGGAGCCACAGACGGTCCATGTTTACTTCCTCTCAGCAAAAACGTGGACCGGAACACTGCTCCATTCTAATGCAGTGCAGATAAGTTACGATGAAATTTAAGAGAAACTTTACTCTAGCTTTTTTCCCCTCTGTATCAGAACATGCGCATCATGGACTCCATGTTTTATATTTATTAAATGCATTTTATAATCATATTTCAAAAGGCAGTTAAAGTGACTGTTTATGAAAGCAGTGAGCGAGCTGGAAGGCCGCTCCACCTACCAGGCTTCCTGGGCACGCCAGCAGGAATGACCACAACCTCACAGCCCTTCAGAGCAGCACCGAGCTGGTCTGGGCCGATGTAGCCTGAAGCACAGAGAGCCAAATCGATAAACGTCGGGGAAAGCAAACCTGTTTCTCAGCAGCTCAAATAATCAGTCTCGTTATGAACGGATATGCAGCACATCAGCAGTACTGGGACCAACCCCTGACTGAATATTACATTATGCATCTTTACAGATGCCAGAACTTTTAGGCCAAGTTCCAAAGTGATTGACAACTAACAGCCTAATTATGCCCAAAGAGGCAATTTTTAACTTAAGTTAATTTGTATGTGGCTTTCATAAAAACCTAACCTACCACCCCGATCTGCAGATCCCAGTTCGACACCAGTCTGGAATTTGCTTGAGATCACTTACCAGTGACCTGGGCCCTGGTCTCAATGTGGCTCAGGTCAGCAGCAACACCGGGGGTGTGGGCAATATCATAGAGGGAGAGCTGGCTGACCAGGGGGCTGTTCTTCAGGAGCAAGGACAGGGGCTGGCCGATGCCCCCGGAAGCACCCAGCACTGCCACCTTGGCATTATTCTAAGGGAGCAACACACACTGACCTTCAGAACTTAGCATTATACTCATAGATTAGTGAATGAAACATTATCTCTTAGTGCTAGGGGAAATAAAAAGTGATAACTGCATCTATACAACAAGACCTTAATTTATTTTACAGATATAGACACCCAGTGCACTGTCATTGCAACATCAGTAATGATACAGTGCAAAAAAATAGACATGACATACAGGAAGGCAGGCCAATTTCTGGGTCATTTAAAGATTAGAGAATCAGAGTGAGCCAGGAGTATTGCACAATAAATTAAAGGAGACACCAATAAGTGTGGTGCCCTGCTGGTATCCTAAGGCACGAATGCTTCAAGAACTTCAACAATCCCCCTTTATTCCAAACCATGTCAAAGTTACCAGGAAGAGTCTGGGTCCTGAATCGTTGCTCCAGGTCACACACAGGTATAGAGAATGGGAGAAGGCTGGTCAGATACGTGGCTGCATAATTCAGACAGGACGCTTGGAGAATGAATGAATGAATGAATGAAGCATGTGGTGGCGGGCTGCCTCCGGCTCCAGCACGGCCCGGTGTGAGGGCCCCGCGGTTCGGACCGACGCCCTTGCCATGGGCCCTTGCCTGCATACATGCGCACTGCCGTGGCCACGTCCCCTCCGTGCGAACCCCATCACACGCCAAAGGCCACCATTCCAGCTGTGACTCCAACCCCCACGACACAGAGGAGCAGGCCCGCTGAGATCCGGCGCCCGCAGAGGAAGCGGGCCTTAGAGGTCAGGCGGAGCAGTACCAGGAGCAGGAGCAGTACCAGGAGTAGGAGCAGTACCAGTGTGCCATTCGGGGGGGGGGGGGGGTCACCGGGACTCGGGGACATTTAATCACTGCATATCGCAGCAGAAATCAGAAATCGGCCACGACCTTCGTCCGCGACAGGCCGGCGAGGAGGCGCGGCTTGGGCGGACGGGACTTGGGGAATGGCGGCTGGGCCCCGGGGCACGGAGCAGAAAGCCCCCACCCGACCGGCGGCCGTGACCTTTCGCCGGGGCACCGCGATAATGCCAACCTCGGGAGGCAGCTATAAATACGGCGGCGCCGGGACGCGGCCAACACTGGCGGGCACACCCGGGACCAGCAGGGCGGCCGGTCCAAGACGCGACTCCGGCGGCGCGGGGACTCCACTGCGGCCTGACAGGGGCTGCGCGCGTTATAACGCGCTATACCGCATTATAACGCGCCATTAACGGCCCATACGCTACACCAAAGCTAATACGCACATCAAAGTGCAGGCGACTTACCCGGCAGGAGGTGGACAGGCTGCGGGTGACGTTCAGAGCCGGTCTGGCGACGCGCGAAAACATTCTGCGTAGCGGTTTGCTGCTAAACGTGACACAGAAAGGCGAATTATGCCGCTTCCCCCTCACGAGTGACACTAACGTCCTCTAGCACGGCGCCCGGTCGACACGGAACGGCCCGCGCTCTACCTACCCTAACTGCGCCTCACGCGGCGCTTCCTCGCTCTGCGCACATCCGATTGGCTAGCTGGGGGTCAATGCCGGTTGTGATTGGACGAGTGAGCGGTCAATCAAACTACGCCCGTCGCGTGAAAGCCGCGACTTCACGGG
Source organism: Petrocephalus zakoni (assembly GCA_026774425.1). NCBI lineage: Eukaryota > Metazoa > Chordata > Actinopteri > Osteoglossiformes > Mormyridae > Petrocephalus > Petrocephalus zakoni. The sequence continues at coordinate 8,845,785 of JAODKN010000039.1, read as the reverse complement.
CTACCCGGAGCTTTCCGTCGGCAAGCCGCGAGCTTGTCATTGGTCTCCACTTCGGAGAGGCGGGGTTAAATGGAATTAGACAGTAACTTACTTATATTTTCTGATACACAATGAGAAATAGATTTATTACAGTTCCTTAAACTTGTTACTTTAATCGGTGATTAATATATTCTTCACACAATGTAAAGCATGTAGGATAGACACGCTAATATTGCGACTGCTATACACACGTATGACCACTACTATCGTGTGGCGCTGTATTGGTAGCACCCTAATGCGCTGCCCGGAAGCCTGCATTGGCGTCGCACATTTCTGGTGCTTTTAATGTTGGCATTGGACCGACGTACTCATTTGGGCATCAGTGTTTAGTTTGGGATTGTGTACGGCTTTTGGCATTGATTCTTTGTAAGATATTAATGCGATATTAAGAGTAAACCCCGTGACTTAATGAATATTTAATAATTTACATTCATCACACATGAACTTATATGGTTCTACCGTGCAACATTTATGGTAATGCTACTAATATATGGTTTCAAGGAAACGGATGTTTCTCAGGACACCGTTTGTTGTCTCCCACAATTTCTTAGTTAAGATAGCATTCTCTTAGTGTCAGTTAAAAAGACATATTTAAATAATCATGTCTGTTTAGTGTTAGGATGGGGGTGGAGTTTGCATGTTCTCCTTGTGCTGTGTGCTGGGCCCCTCCTGCAGTCCCAAAACTCATGGTTTGGGAGAATTGGTGACTCTGAAAGTCCTTTAGTTTGGCAGTGTGTCCTGATGATACACTGGCGTCACATCTAGACCATCCTGCATTGTTCCCTGTGGTCGCTGTGACAGGCTCCAGGATTACCGTACTGTAGCTGATAAGCTGTCTTGGAAGATGGACAGATGGGTGGGTGTGTAATGGTTATTTATTTATTAATGAAAGTCATCATATACAAGGAAGCAGCTTATAATAATAATGTATTAATAAGAAAAATATTTTTATGATGAAGTATAGGTAGGAGTTTAAAATAACCAGTGTATCTGACTTCCTGTTTTATCACAACTACTCCCCAGTACCATCTGAGCATCGATTACTGAATTAGCAAAAACATACTTTATATGTAGTCTAGTAAAAGTCTTAAACTTTTGGATGTGGAGTATTACATTTTTGTTTGATTACCTTTTTGTAGTCCTACATTTAGAATGATCTGTTTCAGAAGAAAACACATATTTTTAATTAAGCTCTTTCAGTTTTAATTCCAAGGGGACCACAATTATATTACTTTAGTTTTTAGACTTTTAGTTTTTAGGTAATATTCAGTTTTCTCACAAACACAAATGCAAAAAAATCAGGGCAATGTATGAAGTAACGGAAATGAAACACCTCTGAATCTGTACAAAGAACTCATTAAGGCTAAAAAGCTGATTTGCAGTTAGGTTGTTTTTCAAAATTGTTCATATTTCATAGTGTTTATTAAGATATAAACCTTTTAAAATAATTACTCATTCTAATATTCCAGTGTCTGAATTAATTGCATGATAAAATGCTGACCTCAACACTGTAAAGTAGAGGACTTAAAGGGGGTTGAATTCATATTTTCAAAAACATTAACTTAACATCTACGACTGGGTTACAAGCTCATGAAACTTAGTATCAACACCCAAGCCGTTTTGAAGCAAAAAAAATAAAAAATACCGTACAAATTACTATTTAACAATGTTACTAACCTTAAATCTGATTTAAGCAATATTTTTGATTATTTTGAATATTTTTGATAGTTTGGGTACAAATTAGATGTCACGTAGGAATATTAAATGTAATAACTGCAAAAGAAAATGTAAGAGTTACAGTTTAGCTACAAATAAGTTAAACATACAAACCAGGTTAGGGGAGCCACAGAATTACTCTACACATTAACAGGCTTTGAATGTATTTTTTCACCACTTCACCAATCTATGCCACTGTAAGGAATCCACTTGCAGAGTCTCCGCAGTTTTGGCAAAATGGTGTTTTTATTGAACATCCATCCATCCATCCATTTTCCAACCCGCTCATCCGAACAGGGTCGCGGGGTTTTATTGAACAGTAAAGAATAATATAATGTAGTACAGTGTAGACATAAACTGGGTATTGAAAGGCAGCTCAAATACAGTGTAATACAGTGTAGACATACACCGGGTATTGAAAGGCAGCTCAAATACAGTGTAATACAGTGTAGACATACACCGGGTATT
>JAODKN010000039.1:8824845-8840895 GCA_026774425.1 Petrocephalus zakoni | reverse complement strand
GCTCAATCACTCCTTTGATCTTATCACCCTGGTGGGGGCCAAATGAAACCCCCATTCTCCCTCTGGCTTCCTTATCAGAATTGCTATTACTGTCTGTATTTAAATGATCAACCAAGAATATTAGGGCATCTTTCCTTACACCACACATAGAAAACAAATTTTATATTGTAATTGAGATTTGACACACCTAAATCCATATTGTACTACTATGGGTCTTCTTTTTGTATATTTTTCTTTTTTTTCTTGAAGTCAATGAATGTTAAATTGTACTAGAAATAGTACTGATAATTATATCGAAATATTGACCTTAACACAGCTGATATTTTACAGTTACTTCTTTGCCTAACGAGTATATACGGTGTGACAGAACAATACTTTACTGTTACTTTTGTTTCAACACATAGAGCATTTATGATATCCTAATGTTTGATACTAACATCAAACAACAACTTCTAAAGTCCTTTGCACCACTGTCCGCACTTATTTAAACTGATGTATTGCACAATATATTTAAATATAATTATTATCCATGCATTATTTGAGATGATTTTGCTGAATGTTGATGCATTTGTTGGAAATTGTACTGTAATTCTGGCTATAAAAGTTTTAAAAGGAAACATAAATTGCAGAATTTTGTATTTAGAATTACAAAAACATTAGTTTAAATACTTTGTATATGTTTGTACATGTTTTCATTTAGTGCATACAGAGGATAAACAACTAGATATAATTTTATATAAAAGCACTGTGTATTCACAGTATATTAAAGTCATTTATTAAATAAAGTATTTAATACCAAACCCAAGAACCAAGGTAATAATGAGAACTCAAAACAAAATCACAGAACAAATCTTATATAAATTAAGCAATAAAATGGCTACATTAGATACTAAGGCATTAAGTATAGAAACATAAATATGTATTATTTCAAAGCTATTAAACGTTTAAACCAGTTCAAATTAGTTAATTTCATTATTCTACTATTTAGTTGCAGGTTGCAACCCATTTTGATGAAAGTGACATTTTGCAGAGCTTCAAATCGAAAAAAAAGTCTATATTTCAAACTTAAAAACACAATAATAAAATAATCTTACATTTGATTATTTTGGATAACAATGTAATGGTAAATGCTGGAACTTCACAAAACAGACTGATCAATCCTAGCACTAGATTAGCTGAACAGTTGGGCAAAGTATTTATCTGTCAGCTGTATATGTAAAGGATATTGTGTTCTGCAACCTAAAACAGAACTACATGAAAGATGTTTCTAAAACTAGTAATAAAACGTTTGTTGTCATGAGTAAATTGTGAAATTTTACACTCTTACTAAACGACGTCAATAAACACGCCTAAGTAATATGGTGCCTTCTTGAGACTGAAAGCCAGTGCCTTATAACCGCATTGAATACTAATTCTGACTTGTGTAAAAAGTGTTCACGTGAAAGGAATACAGCTGGGGATCTAGGCAACGTAGAGATTCAGGCTAGATTACACATCAATAAAAAGCCCGATCCCACAGACACCAGCAGCCAGCGCCATAAAGTAAATTAACATAACTAAATCATTAAATCAAACATTACACAAATTAATAAAGGCGGCTCTCAAAGTAGGTACAGCTCAGCTGTTTTTAAGCGGTCTCCAACACTGAAACAAATCCAACAGGCGCACTTTGAAACCGCCGTCCAATTACCGTTTGAAGAAGAGCTCGTCCAATCAGCATCCAGAACGCCATTTTATGAGCTCTCTCTTTTACAACACCCACTTCCTAGAGCGCTCTATCTCTCAAGTGGCCTATCTCCTGACACTATTCCTGACAGCTAGCCAATCACAGCAGCTGTTACATGAGGGACTCGCTTTATTTTTACGGGGCTGCCTAAGGAATGTAAACTATTCAACATGGAGACAGCAGTCAATAAGCTGGAGGCGATGGTAAGCGCAGTCTTATCCTAAAATAATCACTAAAAATCGGAAGGATTGTTTAATCTCGCTATAACGAACACGTTTCGAAGAAGCCCCGTTTTGTTGCCAGTAGTTACTCGGGCGGCTGGCCGAAAGGGAAGACGGTTTTACGAATTGTACAAAGGAGGAACATTTTCTTTGCTGCCTTTCTTCCCCCCCCCATCACACGACTCGCGAGCCAAAGGGTGGGATGGGGGGAGAATATTATGGGAACGGAAGTGAGGCGGGGGCCAGCGCTGCGCGTCTCGGTAACGGCGAGCGGCCGATGGCGCCGGGCGCCGCTTCGGGAGCGGGCCGAGCGGGGGGCGCGAGGGCGAGCGCGAGGGCAGGCCGTGGCCGTCTCCCACGCGCACTCGCCCGTCGTGACCGTTAACATTTAAAAAAGAAAGTGAGCTCGCACGCACGCGGCGCTGCGGGTGCCGTCGTGTCGCGCGGCCGCGCGCGCTTTTTCGCGCGCCCCCCCTCCTCCGCTTACCTGTCCGGGCCGCTTCCCCGCTCCCGTTTGGTGTGCAGCGCGCGGCGTCCCATGCAGCCGCAGGTCCTAATTTAACGTCTCATTTTCTTGCCCTTCTGTGTTTTTTTTTTTTTTTTGCATAAACCTGCTTTAAAGGAAAGACACCACTGTGCATTCTGTCTGTCCAGTGCCCCTTTTATGTTGTACTACTGGTGACCAAGTAATGAAAGCAGTGCAATGTTAAAAGGGCATTGGCCAGCGATTGTTCCCAATTGTTTTTTGCAACAGCAAAAAAAAGGACCATTAGACACTACATGTGCTGTTTGCAGCCGCTCTGACTTTATTGCACTACTGTATTAGACAGCTAGCAGTGCAATAGTATTGTCAAAGCGTCTGAGAGCAGCCACGCGCCAGCCAGAGGAGGCTTTCGTGTAAAAGCTGTAGATGTTTTCAGGTGAATGTGAATGTGTGGCAGAAGTGGACGGTTTGTTATGACAGTTTAATGCTTGACTGCCGCGATCCCGTCCCGAGTTCCCGTCTGCAAACGCTACAGGCAATGTTGCAGGATTAATACGTGCACTGTAGCTCCTCCAGCGCCAGTCCGTCCCTCTGTGTGATGCGGACTTCCCGACGTCTCCTAAGTCCTGAAACCCTATCAATATTGTGTCTGCTGTCCGCTCTTTCCAGAGTAGTGCAATATTGCTTATAGGGTTTCGGTGTTTGGGCAGAGCCCGCTCTCAGACTACGGCGTGCACGCTCCCAGCCTCTTACTCCTGTGCTCTTTTGCAGAAATATAGCAAAAGACCAATGCTCGAATTCTCAAGATGCATTACGTGAACTCAGAATAGTATCTAACTTCGCCACAAGCACATTTGGCATAAGGCAAAGCTTCACATTTAACGTGATACAAGCAATTTATAGACTAAAAGACATATCTTTATCCAAGTGTATGTGATCTGATAGGACTTTCATTCATTCACTTTGATGCTGCTGTACCTGTGCTCCTTGTACGCTGTGTTTTTTTTGTACCCATGTTAATATGCATAATACCGCCGATCTCCGAAATCCCGTAACACGAATACACTGCAGTAACCCGGCAGTATGGAAATGCCCAGTGTGGGATGTAGCAGTGTGCCCACGTTGGGCCCCTGGATGCACTGCGGCCCGCCGTCACACGTGGCACGGCAGTGGCGCTCGCCCTTTGTTATGCACGGTTTCCTCTCAGTTCCAGAAGGCGGAGGCTGACCTGGAGTACGTGGAAAAACAGCTAAAGTTCGAGTTCATGTCCGCCGTTCAGGAGAACGGGGCGGCGCAGGTAAGGGGAGTCGGCCGGCAGGACCCCGTCAGCAGCCTCGCCTTCCCATTATTATCATTATTATTGTTATTATTAATGATAAATAATAATAATAATAATAAACCCCTCCCCACCCCGGATTGCCGCAGAGCGAGCGCAGCATATGGCGGATTAATACCGACGGTCAGAACGAGGGGCCACGTGCCGCCCGGCTGGGCACGGGCGCGGCGGCGGCACGCGAGAAGATGGCGCACGTGGTCACGTGGTCGGCGGCCGGCACGCGGGCGCGCAGCCGCGCGGCGCCTGTGACCCGAGCCGCGCGCTGTCCGAAGGGTGCGAAGGTGTCGCGGGGTTAAAAGCATTGCCCTAGTTATAATGTATAAGGGGGCATCCCCCGGCGGCGCGCGCAGTGTCCCCCCCATATATATTATAATCACGGCCTTAATTGGCCCGTGGCTACGGCTTTGCATTAAAATTCGCCAGTAGGGCTAACGTTACTTTGATTTAACGTACGCTGCACATCCGCCTGTCTCTCTCCATGTACATGCGCGTGTGTAGTTATATATACATTTACAGGATTTAAAAGGTGAATTTTGTTGCAGTTAGTTAGGCCACATGACAGGCCGGCCTGTGCGGGGGGGGCTGTAACGCCACAGCAGTATAGTGCTGGCATTCGCCGTGACCGGGATATGCGGCGCGTCACCCGGCGCCCCCCGCTTAGCGCCATCCGCAGTCACGGGGGCTTCCGTTTTATCTCTAATGGCACTATCTAACACGCTGGCTGTGAGAGTAAGGCACTGCTCATGGCTACTAAATACACGGCGTTCGCTGGCGGCTTCTTAAACACTCGCCCTTTCTCGCCATCGGATATAATTGGCTTATTATAAATGGCGCGTTGGGGTGCATTTTGAGAACGATCCGGCCGACATGGGGGCGCCCTCCCCGTGTCCGCTATCCGCGCTGTAGCTGCACCACTAGCCGTGTTTAGGCACGAATCAGCCGGGGCGCGCATTTCCGCCGAATCCCCCACGCGACGCGAATATAAAACGCGCTGCCGAATAGTCGCTTACATAATCGCCGGGAGCATTCGATCACTTCGCAATTCCCCTTTGGCCGACTGAAAATCGCGACCGATCCCTGTTGCGTGTTGGTAATAACCTTTATTCTGCAGGAGAACCCCGTGAAGCTGCTGGAGAATCTGTCTGCCATCAAGGCGCGACACAAGTCCCTATGTGCGCAGATGGAGGAGATCGCAGCCGAGCAGAAGCAGTCTGTGGAGGCCATCAAAGTCCACCTAAATACCACGGTGCAGCTGGTGCAAGAGCTCCAGAACATCTCAGGCTACCAGGTACATCCTTCCCCCTGCCTGCTTAGCCACCTGTAGACAAGTGGTTACCTGCCATAAATATGAAAGGCAGAGGTAGGCCTTCTAAGAAAGGCCTGCTTTTCTTGTTGTAGGTTCCCCCGCTTACAGACAAAGAACGAGAGGTGACTGAGATCCTCTGCTCCCCGAATTCTCAGCTTACAGCAGCGGTAAGGTGAACACCAGTCACAAATATGCCTTGTTGGAAGCAATGGGTTTGAAAGAATTCTTATACACTTGGACTTTGATCATGTATAAAATGAACCGCTGTAGTGCATTTAAGGCTGGCAATTTTGCTGCTACAGATTGCTGCTGATTCACATAAGCGTGCAGCCTTTTATCCCCCCCCCAATTTCCAGTCCTGGAAGACTAGTCTGCTACGCAGTTTGCAGATTTCCCTGCTCAGACAGAACTACTAAACCTGGCAATTGGCTGGTGAGCTGAAGGTGTTTCAGCAGGGAAATCTGCAAAATGTGTTGTAGACCGGCCCCTGGACCGGATTTGGGGAGCCCCATGACTGAGCATTCCTGCATGGATCGTAAACATTAAGAATCCCTCTGTTTTCACATATGGCCGTTTAACTTGTGTTTAGATGCCATCCACATCTGAAGTCCCAGCCAATAAAGAGTCACAATGTAAGTAAAAAGTCCTCATCACTAATTATTAGTAAAACCATATGGGACGACGTGAAAGGGCTGTCTGGAGCTTGTAACTATCATTCCTCGTACCCAACTGAGCTGTTTAACATAACTCCAAAAAGAAAGGTCTAACCTCTCCAACCGTCTGTGCAGCCCCAAGCAGGGAGTTTGGGGAGGTGAGCGAAGCGGACTTGGAGGCCGTTCCGCCCAGCGTGCGCTCTAACGTCAAGCTGGCTGACCTCAATGCCTTTTATAAGCAGCTGTTCGAGCACTTCGTCGTCGCAAATAACAGGTTGGGAGAGCGTGTGCCAATTGTTTTCGTAACTGTCTTTGACGACTTATAAATTTATAACGAAGGCAAAACTGTCTCTTGGTGGTGTACCCTGTTAAGCCTGTAAAATGGAGCACATTCCTATCCCAGTGTGTATTTAGATTGGGTAAAACAGTGCCGTATTTACCTTATTAATACGAACTTCATTTCTCCCCAGTGGGACCCTTAACTCGATGCAGATGAAGAAAATGAACATGAAGCTGAGCGATGCCAAGTTGAAAACATTAAAGCACCTCTCCCTTATTGAAGTGGACAAGAATGGATGTGTTCGCCTAGCAACCAGAGACTGAGGGCCTTACATGGGTCTGTTTTAAAGACTGCCGGGATCAATGCACGTTACGTACCACACATTCCAGCAACGGTGTCCTACAATCATGAAGCATCTGTTTTTATGAAAGCATTGTCAAAACAAACCTTTCAAACATAGCAGTAATCCAGGCTGTTTGCATTTCAATTAAAAACTTTCTGTTAAATGAATATTTTATTAATAAATTATTAATATATGTTTACTGAAAATGACAGTGATTACTGTGGTGCTATGATAACTTTTGTTTCAATTTCTTAAAAGCATTTGAATTAAACACTATAACTACACCTCATGTTGAAGTCACAACCAAACATTCAATTTAAAATTCTTGTGTAAAGTTTCCTCAGAGTTTGTGTTTATAAAGGGCAAGTCCTATGCCTATGAACATTGAAAGAAACAATGGGTGTTAAGGTGTTTTTAATAGGAAAAAAGTTGTTTGGACATTTAAATGAAGGACAGCTCATGTCTCATTTAAACAAAATGGCATGAAGAGGAATGTTGCAAAGAAGTCAGTGAGCCATAAAAACTGTCAAATTACAAACCCAACTTCAGGCCTTCCGGTTGTGTCCAAAAAGTTCTTTCAAACACCGGGTGAAATGTACTACTTATTGATACACAATACTGCATTACGTTACACAGGGACCTGGGTCTATAATAAGGAGCAATGGTACAATGTACAAGCCAACAATTTCAAAAAGAACGAGAACGGGAAGAAGAATATTAACGCCGATTTGAAGTCTAAACACGAACAAGGAGTGTTGATGATACTCAAGGTGGCATTTTCCTGCGGCCTGCTGGGAATGCGTTCATTTGAGCAGTGCCTGGCTGGGGCCAGTTTGAGTTTTTGTGGGAATCTGCTCCCGGACAGTCACTCTGCCAGTAAGCACAAGTTACACTATATGGATTTCTTCTACAATTACAATGTGCATGTCATTTTTGAGAAAATACTTTTGAAAAACAAGGGATTACTGTCTTTGCTGTGGATGGTTACATGTAGAATGCCGTGCCATGAAGAACCATCCATAACAATCAAATCAAAGTGAATCGAAATAATTGTGTGGGTGGGTATGAAATGGACCTGTGAGGTCGTCTTCAGATCCCCTTTCCTCTAGAGTCCAGCTTCTCTCCTCAGTCATCTACACAGCCTATCGAGATGCCAATAAGCTGATGTTAATGCAGGGCTCACAGGTACTCGACTGCCCGAGTGCATTGCAGGGATACGTTACCTCGCTGTTCTTCAACATTTAAATTTGTCGTGCTGCAGATGCCAGGCACGGGTTTTGAAGGTACAGTGTCACCAGCCTCTACCATCTTCCTAGACCCCACCTTGTCCTTCTCAATCTCTACCCTTTCCCTGTTGGACTCAAATGGAGTTAGTCCAGCTACACAAAACGCCAACCAAAATCTCACTGCATCAAGTCTGACGTATGTGACTTTTGAGGCCACTTCCATATATTTTAACAAGACCCACTAGAATGGTACTATGACATTTATCTTTACGTATTATGTCAAGAAGTGCAATTCTCACCTGAAGAAGCCTTTAAGATGGAAGGATAGATATATTATGAATAAAATGCATAAATGTTGCATTTATGTGGGCAATTTTACCTGCATATACAAGGGAAATTCATTTTAAGTCGGTAGTGGTTATCCTGGACTGCAAGGATCATTATTTGTGAATCCCACCTCTAACATCCCAAACTCAACAGAATTAAAGGTGCGGCACGATCCGGGGACTGCGCTCACTGTGCAGGGAGCAGAGGGGAGGGGGTTTCTGCTGTTCCTTCTCCAGCAGCCCGGCCCAGCAGTATGCCATGCAGTGCCTCATCCAGCGTCGAATGCACCCTGTGCAGAGGACGATTAAGCTTGTACCTGAAATTCATCTGTGGATTGTCCATATTCTCATTAGAGCTGCATTCATGTGTATTTTATAATAACAAATTTTAGCTGATCTTTGTATGTATTGGGACACCACCGTTGGCCTGTATCTTCCAGCAAACTGTGATCTTCCATGGACTGCCATGGTCCCTGACTGTCGTGTGCAGACGCACTCCCACCGAGGGTAATGTGGCCTATGCCAGGGTGGTCACCTAAACACATAAATAAAAAGTAATGTTAACACTGAGTTTTTGTAGTTATAGTTACAGGTATCGGCCAGCAACTTGCCTAATTTCTAGCTGGACCTAGGAAAGGGGAAATGTAGTGTGTCTATGCCATAATGGTACAATTATGCCATAATCACCCTGTCATTTCCTCCAAATTAAATGTAAATCTGAAGGGTCATATGTAGTATGATGTATATCCCCAACAGTATTTTGACTTACTTAAAATTTAATATTGATTTACTATCCCTTGTGCTACAATTTTTCAACACTTTCTAGAGGTAAGAATAAATACCACAGTTTTGATAAAGAAACTGCTTTGTGCTGTCGTTTCCGCCAAAACGCACAAATATAGGCGGCAGAGGTTACCAGAAATCAGCTGCATGACAGACGGGGCAATTAAATTATGGTAAGGTGGCATGACACATGAAATCCAGTATATGCCTACATGAGGACCAGCTGTACAATTTTTGCTCACAAAATTCCCATAAGTGTTATACATGCTTGTAAAAAAAATTGGGGCAGATAACCCTAACCTCCATATAGAGTAGCTATATTTCCAAGACTTTGTAATACTTAAAGAACACTTGGATTTTGTCAGTAATTGCAGATTGTCTGCTGAACTGGAGCGTGAGCTTTCACCGGCCCACTCGACGGCAGTTTGTTTGTTTTTCGTAGTTAAGCCCCCCAATGTCCCCTGGGCTTCAGTTCATTATCAGGCTGGAGGGCTGCAGTTTCTCCACGGTGCCCTGGCTAAGTGATCGCCTCAGAGTTCTTTTAGCTACCTATCTCACAGCGATTCTGAAACCTCCAGGGGTGTGGGTAGGGCTCCTGTAGGCATTCCGATGCGGTGACATCCCTGCTAACAGCAGTCACAGGTAAATGATGTCATCAAATTCCCGCTAATGAGGACCGCAGTAGATTAAAAGCTTTTTGTTGCGTGACATATAGGACTGCAAAAAACGATTATTCTGATAATCGATTAATCATGTGATCAAGTGATCGACTAATCAATTAGCTGGGGCCAAAACAGAATTTAAAGAAAATTCATGTTTTTAAAGTCACAGTTAAAATAAAAAGATTACAGTGTAAAGACTATTTAAAAATATGAAGTGGCATAGAAACAAATTTGCTCACTCCACTATAAATATATACCCATTGTTCCTTTCAATGTTCATAGGCATAGGACTTGCCCTTTATAAACACAAACTCTGAGGAAACTTTACACAAGAATTTTAAATTGAATGTTTGGTTGTGACTTCAACATGAGGTGTAGTTATATATATATATACCATGGAATTTTAACGGTAGTTTCAGAAGTGATGTTATTCTGACATTTTTTCAAATCTTGGCAATTAATTTTGCTTAGTGGAGCGGGTGGGATCCTGGCTAATTTTATCACCAATGTGCCATAAAACGTTGAGTTTTCTGCTAAAAGGTACCTATGACGTCGCTCACCTTTAGCAAAGTCCACTGAAGAGTCGGGTACCTTCTCGGGGGTGGGGCTCGAGTCCGGTGAGTCGGCACAGTCAGAGGCGGAGCTTTCTGGATCCCCCGCCTCGACTCGGCCGTCATCCTCCGGTTCTGTCCCAGGCTCACGCTCATCTTGGTTGCCTGACACCCTGGTGGTCCCACGTTGGCCCAGATGGGATGAACCGGTGTCGGTCTGTGCGGGGGACTGCTGCATGCTGGGCGCGCTACTCTGTGGCGAATGAGCAGTCGCATCTACGTGAGTTTCCAGTATCCACCCTGCTATGTGTGTGTGCCTGAACATCGTGGGCTAATAAGCTATTTTCATACTGAAAGGTACAAGGTCGTGTTCATTGCTGTAGCCCAATTAAGTCTTTAATGCTATGCTGTCACTTAATTAAGTGACTGCAAATGGTGCAGGAAAGTACAGCCACTGTGAAATGGTGTAAGTGATTAATCATCATTGTTGACAGACCACAGCGCACAAGGAAATGTGTCCTCTGCATTTAACCCACTGTGGATGTGCTGGTGGCTCCAAGGCAGGCTGTAGCAAATGTCTCCACGGTGGTGAAGTCCGTCCAGGGGATGGTGTTAAGCAGGCTCTGCTGGTGAGGGGGGGACTCGCCGAGGCTGCCCGCGGCCCTGGATCTAGGGCTTGGTACTGTCCCAGAAATAAACCCCAGTTAGCGTCATTTGCACGCAGACGATTGTGCAAGGGAACGACCTCACATAACGTTACATAAGGACTCAAACTTCATAAAACAACAATACTCCAGATTACAGATGCCAGGGAGTTTTTCATCCCTTATTTCCATGTAGTCATGACCCGTTTTCAGTGGATTCGTCCAAGTTCTAATCGGTGCGAGTGAACGCTGCCTCTCCAGAGAGCCTTGACACACTAACTGTCCTCGGGCTTGCCTGCGTGAGGCCCTCCTGGGCTGCGGGGGGTGCTGTAGCAAAGCGAGTGGTGTCGGTTGACAGCGGGGGAGCCCAGGGTCTGGCTTCCCCAGTCCTGCTGCTGCCCAGGTGAACATGTGATGCTGGACAGCTCAGCCAAGTCTGACAGACAGCCACTGGTGCAGAGAGGACACAGTCAGGCACACGGGGGGCTTTCTCCTGCCGCGTAATCGCCAGGCCCTTACCGGGCGGTGGGAAAGGAGCCTGGGCCGGCTGGGTAGGGCCTCGCTTCAGCCGACTCCTCTTCTAAAAACCTGTGTGCTGTGGAGAAAAATCAAACCAGCGTGAGGTGCTGGAACCCAGAGCATCCGACACGTGACGCATCAGGAGCTGCCCGACCCCCTTACCGCCGAGCCCAGCCTCCACCGGTGCTCCTCCCGCGCCAGGCTGATGACCCCCCACCATGACCTCCAGGTCCTCCTCCGAGCTGAGAAACTGAGACAGGAAGCCCATCAGCTGCAGTATCTCTCAGTCAGCTCTGCGATACGGAGCCTTACGCCTAACAGTCTGTGCAGCATCGCTGATCCAAAGATGCGGACAGACCAAAGCTAAGGTGCGGTTCACAAATCCGCCAGCGCCCTCACCGCGGACATCGTCGGCATCCCCCGCAGTGTTTCACGAGGCGGCTTCTTTTGTATGGAAGGTTCTTTGCGGTGTGGTGATGTCATCGACCCCACTCGCGAGTGCCTTGGGTTTGGGGTGGGAAATTCGCTGAAGGACGCCACTGGCGACCCGATGCTATCTGACTCGGTTGAAGACTGCTCCTGGGAACACACAGGGTCGCACGACACCCCTGCCTTAATCAGCTGGACATTCAGAGCTGCACACAGCATACACATACAGTCAGCTGTCAAAGGGTTCGATCCTGGGCCCCTGAAACAGCCAAAGCCGGCATCCCTTTAGGTGGTCGGTACGTGTCTCTCTTCCTCATCGCTCTACAGTGATGCATGTTTGGCTGGACACTTACGCGGCCATGGGCTGAACAGCAAGCATTGAGTAGCACTGTCCGCTAACTGCACTACATCCATTGAGGAAGAGTGTAACACTAATAGTGAAATGAAGGGCAAGGCCTGTATGCATCGGAGGAAGACTCAGTCAGTCTTCCGCCCTGCACAGCTGCCATAGACAGTGCTGGTTACGGGATATTGTATTCCCCCGGACACGGAATCTTTTGGTTTAGGGAGCAGCCAGCCATTGTCGCAGACACTTTTTCGTTAGCTCAGTAGCTCAAAAACTTGAAGAACTTGAAACTGTGTGTATGTGGTGGGGGGGACCGCAGGGACTGGGGAGACTGTGTGTATGTAGGGGGACAGCGGGGGCTGCAGAGGTTGTGGGTGTGGGAGGAGTAGGGATTAGATTGGGGACAGGGGGGGTGACAATGAGTGACATACTGCAGTCACCCCAACAGCATCTAGCTATTAAACATGCAGTTGGGTTTATTTACCAGTGCAGGATCCAGCGATGGCTCCTGGAACATTCCGGTGACAGTGTGATCTTTGTCCTCCTCACTCCGCAGGCCTGAGGAGAGCCGACACGCTCAGAATCGCAGCCCAGAAGGACACTCTCACTCTTACAAACCTCACACTTAACTGCATGTTAGCACAAGGTCACCCTCGTCACACCCCTATGGGTCACTCAGATTAACAAAACTGACAATAAAATACAGTGCTTATGGTTTTATCGCAAATGACATCACCATAACAATCTAGGTACGCTAAAAAAATCCATGTTACTCCGATTTAATGATTTTTTTTACCATTTCCCCCAAAGAGGAAGCCAAAATTTCACTGCTGTAACAGTTTTAGAATGGAAAAAAAAACAGAAAACTAGATAAAACATTTTTAATCTCTCAACTGGATTCCATGTAAAAATAAACAATCAGTTTGTATGATAAGATATATATATATATATTTGGCTCAATTTCTTTAGTTAGGCCTGTCTCATATCCTGGATTTGAAGAAATACTTTTGTGTCTTGTGTAACTTGAGTGACAAAACTTAAAGTGATGGTACACAGGTCAACTACTACTAGCAATGTTTCTGGTAGCGTTGCTGGTAACGGCAAACCAGGTGAGAACCTGGGCCAAAACTCAAGGCAATGGACAGTTGGGAACAACCAATCAGAGAAGAGCAAATTCACTTCCAGGGAGACGTTGGTCATGTTGGTCATGTGATCAGCAGTTAGCATTCTGATTGGAAGATCTGAAAAAGTTTTGGATTTGAAATTCGTTGTCCATTCTCAATGGGTAAGTGCCTGAGCATTGCCTGCTCCCAAACACAGCTTAGGGTTAGGGTTACGCGTGTTTTATCTCTTAGTGATTCATATAGTCTTGTGTTAATCTGTTTCTCCTCTCTGTCTGTCACCTGCGAAGCTCCTAAAGAGGTCCTCCAGGTCACTGCTGCCACAGCTGCTCTCTGTCCCGGGCCAGTGGGGGTCGTGGCTCCAGAGAAATTCCTTTGCCCCCCTGCTCTCTCTGTTCCTGGAACGAATCCCAGCCCAGAAGAACTGTCTGGAAACCGTGGCCACTCAGCCCGACCTGCATCCGCTTCTCAACCAACAATTGTAATTCTCGCCGATCAAAACTCGCAATAAACAAGTCACATTACAGATGCGATTGTAAATTCCTCTGCCTTCTTCCCCCGGTAACGCACCCGTCAGAGAGTCCCGCCAGAGCCCTACCTGTCCTCGCGTCCCCGTGCCCC
Organism: Petrocephalus zakoni; assembly: GCA_026774425.1. Classification (NCBI taxonomy): domain Eukaryota; kingdom Metazoa; phylum Chordata; class Actinopteri; order Osteoglossiformes; family Mormyridae; genus Petrocephalus; species Petrocephalus zakoni. The sequence continues at coordinate 8,827,318 of JAODKN010000039.1, read as the reverse complement.
AGCTCGCTGCCGCCCGCCTCCCGCCCCCTGGCCTCCCCTCGCGTTCGTGCTCGCCTGCCAAGTGAAGTCAAGGCCATCAGCCACAGAGGTCTCGCCAGCTTTCCTCAGGACTCACGAGTGTTTGGAGCAGGAGGCCAGTCGGTCACGTCATCCAGTTAGAACAGGGCTCCCCGATTCTGGAGGTCCTGGAGGGTCAGTCTGCAGCACTGTTTGCAGACTTACCTGCCTAAACACATCTTAATAAGCTAATTACCAGGTTTAGTAGGTGTGTCTGAGCAGGGGAATCTGGCAGTGGAATTGGGGAACCCTGAATTATACGACGATTCTGTGATTCCTGTGATTCCTACCTGAACTTCTTCCTTATACAAGTCCTCCTCTGCAGAAACGTAACAGGTGAGGTCCTCATATTGCACTCCGCGGTCCCCGTCAGCTCCACTGGGGGAGATCTCTCCTCGCCATAGCGCATGTCCCCCAGGCAGGTCATATTCGCCCTCTCCCAGGACGTCACAAAGGGGCGGGCGGTAACAGAGGGGGGGTCCCACAGCCCAGCCAAAAACATCCCCACCCCTGGCGACCTGGTTTGGGCGCGGGCCATCCACCTCTGTCCATCTCTGGGGGCGAGCTGGAGAAGCACCCAGGTTTAGCAACATGGCCGTCAGCGTGCCTCAAGGCTTACAGAAAGGCGTATCTAACGACATTTGATCCACAGACTCCATAACTTCCACTCCTAGGCGAGAGGTCCGCAGGTTCCTGATAACGGACGAGGACACTGCCCCAGTACCCACCCGTGTGGCTGGGGGGCCGGTCCTCTACGGCCTCCAGCCCCCAACCTGGCAAACTCAGGCCTGCCGGCTCCAGACGCGAGCTGCTACTCCTCCCCGAGCCCCAGGAGAGCTCCTAGGAGACAGATACATCCAGTCCACCCTGACCAGCCTGATCTACAACCCTAACCCTAACCCAAACTCAGCAGCACGGAACATGAGAGGCCCCACGATACCTGGATGTCACTGCAGAGCAGGTAGCGGAGGTCTCGCAGGCTGCTGGTCCGATCCTGCGCCTGGACCCGCAGACCGGTGCTCACCAGCTGGTAATAGCGTTGAGGCACAGCGGGTTGGACCGCCAGGGACTTGCCAGAATCCAGTGCCTGCCGGATCCAGGACGGGTCCACGGGGCCCCATGGCACCGCATCTGTGATGGGAGGGAACCGGTGTCTAACCAATACAGACGAGCAAAGTAACTGGCCAGATGGCGCATGTAAGCTTAGGGAGTGACTCTCCCGGACGCCCCGTTTTGGTGGCCCTAGGATTCAGAGCATGAGATCCATTGATAGGGAAACAGCACCTGTATAGATTTCCTGAATGAGCACACAGGTACTGTAGAGGTCGGCCTTGCTGGTGCAGGGCCTCAGCCTGATGACCTCCGGAGCGGCCCAGTTGTACAGCTCAGGGGGGAGTGGCGGGTGGGGGCCACCTTTTGGGCCTCGCCCCTCACCGCTTCTCAGGACAGGTGCAGGAAGGAAACAGGATCACTCGTTTTGTGTGTTTTTATGTCTAAGTCTTGCATATTTTACACAAGAAAACACAAGAAAACGAAAATACTCTACAGATTAAATATAAAATACCAGGCACAGCTCTCTGGGGAACAGGTCCAATGAGGGAATACACAGAGTTTCACAAAACCCCCACCAAAGGGACCATAAACTGCCAAAAAGACACCCCTGGCTCCTCAGGCCTACCTGGGCACCATGAAGCTGAGCCCAGTGACTTTGGCCACACCGGGGTGGACAAGCTGCACACTGTGGGAGGACAGGGCTCTCAGGACAAGCCCCCGGCCATGGAGGTACAGGAGGGCTTCACAGACGTGCAGCACCATGGTGAGCAGCGCCCCCGTCTGGAGTACGGGGACTTCGGCACGCTGGAACGGAGTTAGGAGGTGCAGGTGTGTGTGAGCCCCAAAGGTGGAGAGTTCAGGTCCAGAAAGTACAAATCCAGACCAACGTTTTGTTTCAACCAACCAGCTGAGAATAAAGAGTAACAATCACAGAGTTCTCAGCTGACTGGCTGAAACAAAAACTTGGTCTGGATTCGGACTTGCTGGAAGTGAACTTCCCAGCTGAGCTCTGCATACAATGCAGCGGTTTTGCAGTCATGCTTAAGCGGGTAGTATAGCAGGTTAGGATATATACCAGAATACTGAAAGTTACACACCTGAGAGAGGTACTTAACCTGAATACCTTCAGTTAAAAATAATATAAAATATTAAATAATACAGATGGCTAAATTTGTAGCTTTCTGGCTAAAAGAATCAGCAACACAGTGTGGTTATAACTCCAGAAATGGATCTGTGCTTCTAAAATACAGAAGAGCTGCATGTCTCGGTCAAAATACAGAAGAGCTGCATGTCTCGGTCTTAGGGCGGGGCTTGGGGGCAGGGTTTGGAGTGTGGCTTGGGGGCAGGGACAGGGGTGTGGCTT
>JAODKN010000039.1:8813566-8824464 GCA_026774425.1 Petrocephalus zakoni | reverse complement strand
TACTCAGCAGATCTCTGACTGGGCCCAGCCCATGGCTCCCAGTGTCTGCTTACCCCGCCGGCGGTGGGGCCTCCGGTCCCGGCCGGGCCTTTGTACGGATGGGTGGTTGCGAGGTGTGGGGGGCGGGGTTTGGGGTGTGTGGCTTGGGGGCGGGGTTTAAGGCAGGGCTACCCTCTGATGCAGAAGGCTGTAGAGGGAGCCCACGTGCACCCTCTCGTACACCAGCCGGATGCGGAGCAGGTCAGCGGACGAGCTGACGGCCAGCAGCTGCAGAAGGTGCGGGTGGAGCAGCTGGCTGTGGGGAGGTGAAGACCCACGATAAACCGTGAAACCACCAGATGCGAGGAGTCGCCTGTATCTGCACTAAGCTCCTGCACGGCCACATGCCATTAAAACAAACACTAAAGCCACCTATTGCTACAGCATCGCCTCTGTTACAAAGGCTCATTTCAATTAACAAGGAGACATTTCTCCATATTCTTTTCTGAAGTGGGCCATCGCATCGAATCAACTGACATTTATCAGTTGGATCCGTATCAACATCTCACCCCGGTATCATGACAAAAATGCCTTTAATGGACTTCCGGCTGTTAAAACCCCTTTCAATCGAGAGAACAAACACTGTGGATCTTTTTTTTATTATTCTGCTCTAAAATCCCCCATGAATCATCTAAAAATCGGCGGCACATCAATCTGCGAGCGGCCTCTCCATCACCAGCAGTACTCCTGCTCCACGATCAGAAGGTCCCGGCGGCCGTCTCGACCGGCAGCCTTGGACTCCCCATCGCTCTTTAGCTCCTTCACCGTCACTCGGCAACCCTTCCAGCTGGAACTGAAGGCCGCAAATTAGGGAGGAGAAAGCAGACATTCTCCTCACGGCAAGCAGAAAATCTGCGGAGGCGATTTCAGCCTGAAATCACTATGCATCTTAAAGGCTTTTCATGTCGGTAATAAGTGATAATCAAAAGAAACGGCTTTCTACTAGGAATTCACTATGGCCGAATCCACCATGTGACTGTCTTAAAATGCCTTAGGATGCCTCTGCCACACTGCTACGTCTTACTTGATCATATGAATGAAGGAACCGCAGGAGTATGAGAGAGAAGGCTCGTCGTCCGCCTGCCCAAGGTCACCGTCGGCGATCAGGGGCACACAGGCCAGCAGACCTAGAAGCTTCCGCGGCCAGTCCACACACAACTGCAACGGGCAAGGGCAGATAGTGTGAGGCAGTCGACGTAACCCGACTCCGTCTATCCGTGTCCGATAACCACTTATCTGCTCGAGAGCTCTGATGGGTCTATTCTGGGAGACACGGATCATGATGCAGGACACGGTGTTGTGGGAAGCGCTATTCTCTCTCGGCGCACAAAGGAATATTCACAAATTCACCCGATCCATATGCTTTTGGGCAGAGGCAGGATAACAGATAACCTAGAGGAAGCTCATAATACCCTGGGGAGATGTGGCAGCCAGATTCAAACCTCCAGTCCTGGAGAGGAGCGCATTGATGACACCTATCCACCCATCCAGCCCTGCTCACATAACCTGTCTCGCCCAGTCACCCTTAACGTTCCACTAATTACACAATTAACACAGATTTCTTCACTCCGCTCCGCTCCGGCCCACACCTTCACATACCTTCCCGAAGCCGTAACACCGGGCTGCATCTGAGGCAGACGCCTCGGAGGTGGTGTGAAGGTCGCAACCACTGTAACACAGATTAATAACCCAGAATGCCCCAAAATGCAAGGAACAGCTCCAACACAGAATGTCTGCCTCGTTACAATATCACCTGTCTTGAAATGAATGCACCATTTGCCTTGAAATAACCTTCCTATCATCCTGCGATCTCCCCTGATAAAACAGGAACTACAGCATGAGGAAATAAATCTTAGTATTATGATAAATACCGTACATTTCTAAAAGGGTAACATAAACACCAGCCACCTACAAAGTCTACCGAAAGCTTTGTTTTTTCTGACGCACTTAATGTCCTCAACGACCTTGTTCCACATGGTTTTCCAAAAAAAACAATATTTTTAGCTGGCCTGGATAAAAGGTACCTGCTGACCACACAGAACAAAAAAAAATAGAAAAAAAAGGTTGACCAATCAAACAAGGGTATGCAAGAGGGGCTCCGCCCACACCTGGGTCTTAGGCGCTCCAGGAAGGAGGGGGTGCGCAGGAGAGACTTGCAGGAGTGGCAGCCCATTGGCCGAAGGGCTTGTGGCCGGAGCGGCTGAGAAAGGCTGTTCATGTATGACGCGCAGCTCGTCAGAAAGCTCAGCATCTGAACGGGGCCCGGGGTGGGAATAAAGGCGGGGCCGGGATGGGAATAAAGGCGGGGGGCCAGGGTGGGAATAAAGGCGGGGCACTTAGGAAACACGGTTCATGACAGCAGAAGACAACAAGCACGTTTGACACAATATGGCTCCCGTTCACTAGGGCAATTTCATCTCTCTGTTCCACCTTAATATTATATTTGTTACAGACACTGATTTAACAAAGACTTTCACCCAAAGAGACTTACAATAAAGTATTACAATTAACCAGTGTTACCCAGGGATTCAAACCCATTAGCTCCAGGAATGCTCTACTTGTTGAGCTACAAGGGCCCACAATGTTGCAGCATGAACTTCACAAACACCCCACAAGGATTTAAGAGTTACTTCAATTAAAAACAGGTTCCCTTCTGGGTAAACCGGCTTCAAAGGTCTTTTAAATGGTTAAAAGTCCTTTTATTAAACAGCGTCAAACCCATTATGGGTGTGATGTACTGAGATCGGGCTCGGGTTTAGCTAGGGTGATATCCTCCTCGCATCACCATAAAGATGGTAAGTGTGGAGAATGCAGGCCAGGACCAACCAGAGAGATTCTGATTTCCATACCACATGTTAGGTTAGTTTTTATGTATTTTATGTATTTTTTAATTTGGTGGGTCATTCCTCGTTTCAGCTTCCCAAACAACCCCCTAACACACCCCCAACCCCCCCTCCGTGCTCCTGCACCAGCCACCCACCTAAGCAATCATCCAACTAGCAATGAAATACATACAGCAAACGCTGAAAAATGTCTCTCCATACCTATATGACTAACATCCAGAATCTCGGATTCGGCTTTTGGATTAGCCTGTACTACTCTGGCCAGGTCAGGTTCGGTCTCGGATTTTAATTTCCGGCCCGTACAGGACTCTGGCCAGGCAGTAGATGAGAGGGTGAACATGCACGGCCGTACCCTGGGACTGTGCTCCTGAGCCCCGGCATTCGCCCAATCCTGGGGGAGCCGGCCCATGTCGTCGTGAAGTCGGAGGTCACCGCCGGCGTCCAGCAGCCCCGCCAGCAGCCAGGGCTTGCAGGAGAACACGGCTGCGTGCACGGGGGTGCTCATGTCCAAGCAGCGACTACGGGGGGTACACGTCTCACAGGATTGCAAAAGTAAGCAGCAGGCGCATGGATGTAAATAACAGTGTTTGGCGATGGTGCAAAATGGTGAGGCATTAAAAGCGTCCGTGTGCGGAGGCGGGGGGGCCCTTACTGGTTCGGGTTGGCGCCGTACTGCAGAAGCAGCTTCACAGCGCTGGTCAGACCCAGCAGAGACGCACAGAACAGGGGTGTCTGGCCAAGGTGATTGACGCAGTCGACGTTCGCCCCTTATGCAGAAAGCAGCACACTGCAAACCACCTGGTGTAGAGCGCTATGCAATATCACAATATGCGTGTCTAGAAATGGAGAGTGATTGTGGTACATATATCCATCCAGCGTAGGGTCACCAAAAGCCCATCCCATAAAGCATCAGGGACATGCTAGACAGGATGCCAGTGCATCACAGGGCACACACTAATGCTTTTTCAGAGACACCAAATCGCTTAAAGTACACGTCTTTGCATTGTGCTAGAATGCACAAAGTCCTAACTCAAATGCAAAGCGTACAGGCAGTGCTGATCAAAGGCCACCTCCCCAACCAGCAAACCTTTGTCTCTAACCGCTGTACATACCACATTTACTTACACATACTTCATTTATTCAATGACCACTGTGTAAGTCAATGGTTAACTATGCAAACATTACACAGGGCTGCCAACTCTCACGCATCTGGCGTGCACCGCTACCTTTCCGGAGAAGCTTGCCCATCTTGCGCAGGTTCCTCTCCAGCGTGCACTGGTGCAGGCGCGCGGCCGCGCCGCCGCTCGTGACGGCGCCCAGGCGCACGGGGCAGGGCACGGGAGCGCGCACGATGCGCGCCTTCGCCGCCATGTGGCCCCGGCGGCCCGATCCGAATCTCCTGGATGCTCGGCTCCGAAACGGCCCCGAATAGATGCTAAATGTCAGCGCCCCCGCCTTCTATTAGCCAATTTTACCCCGAGCAAAAATATCCAGGTCGACAAGAGGCTGGGCTCTATAGTCTTTTGAATAAAAGCCCGAATAACAAAGAAATAAATGCTTTGCGAGACTGATGTCAAACGCTTTCAAGAGCCCGCGCCCACTGTTTCATAATGATAATTTATAAAAGGATTTCATATAGCACCATGCAGCGCTCGTGCGTGCGCGTGCTTTATGGGCGATCAGGCCTCACCAGCTACCAGCATTCTGGGAATAACCCAAATAACTGTCTGCATCCAGACAATCGCACCTATCAGTTATTTCTACCCAGCTGTCTATCCGAAACGTCCCATGAGGAACACAGCCCGGCGATATAAGCTGGTATTTCAACCAAATCTGACGCCCAACTTAGTCGTTTTTCTCCATATTTGCGAAATCTGCTGGGCGCAGCTACAATGCAAACCGTCTACTTACAGCATGATGATTAATTAAGCTATAATAGCGAGGAGGTAATTATATAGTTATATACACATCTAGGTACCTTCTTAATTATATAGAGCGCCCTTCCCTCGGTATTCGGCGGCCGGGGATGCGCGGATCGATACCGAAGCGCCGATTCTTTTGACCCGAATATTTCACTTGGAGAATCGATTCGAACGTTAAAATGATCTTACCCGGTAATTTAAACGTTTACATTGTATAGCTATAACGTTTATATTGTATAGATTATATTATTATTATTATGTTGTATAGATATTATAACTGCCAGCAGGCCTAAGTGTCACTGTTAGGGTGGGACCTATTTCTCCTTCCGCCCACCTCGAAGCGGTGACGCGGCGGGTCCGCCCTGAGAAGCACGTTTCTGCGCCCAAAGCGGCCCGCCGTGTGTCTCACAAATAACGCTGCAATGTCAGATTCCACTGTATTGGCGTCTTTCATAGTCTGGCTGCCAGGGCTTTTTTGGACATAAGGTTAAAAACCCTGTGTTGACAAGGACATCTACCCCAAGCCCCTCCTCGCCACCCAGTCCTGCACATGCCACAAGTCCTTCTACAGCCACAGAAAGAGGGGGGTTATGGGCAGGATTTGATAATGGTGTCAGGTCAGCAGGGTGGGTTGGAGGGGGGTGGATACCCTGGCTGAGGCAGGTGGGGGGCAGCACTTGTATACCAGGCAGAGGACCTAAGGTGGCATTTTGTCAGGGGGGGCAGAATTTCTATGCATGCCAGCAGTGTCCAGCGGGCATTATGCACTTCTTGAGATGCAGCGTTGCTCAGAGGAAGTTAAGTTTGCAGGATGAAGACCCATTGCTTTGGTGGCGAGGAGCATGAACAAGCATCTCCAGCCCTAGGCAGGCTTACAGTGAAATACTGGGGGACCATTTCTCCATCTGTGACCACAGAATGATTTTTCAACATTTCATTGTTATTTACTGGCTGCCTTTAGCCAAACTGTCATACATTCTTAAGAAAGCAGAGTCAAACAGTCCCTAGACCATTTGGGGGGAGTTACAAGCCCAATGTTGACATCACGCTGTCGACCCCAGGATTCGACCCTGTGACCTTCCGATCACAGGCACAATGGTGACACCACGCTGTCGACACCGGGATTCGACCCTGTGACCTTCTGATCACAGGCACAATGGTGACATCACGCTGTCGACCCCGGGATTCGACCCTGTGACATTCTGATCACAGGCACAATGGTGGCATCACATTGTCAACCCCGGGATTCAACCCTGTGGCCTTCTGATCACTGGCACAGGCCCAATGATGACATCACACTGTTGATCCTGGGATTCGACCCTGTGACCTTCTGATCACCGGCACAAGTCCAGACCCATGGAGTCACACACTGCAACCACCGTTTACGAACAGAGAAGTGGGTAGAAGGGAAAAACTGCCAACATGAATCTGAACAAAAACCTTTGAGCGAAAATGAGTCGAGGGAAGTGCTAAGGTTGGAATCTAAAGAAGACAGACATTTCAAATGTCAATGTACCAAGCCTTAAAAACTCAAGGTATGTGTGGGTCTGTAGCTAAGCCATAATAACAAGCCGGCTTCAAGATGCTGCCGAATGTTTTCTAAATGTTGTAAATAAAATACAGATAATCTGATTTATAATTTTATACACCATAATCATTTAAGCCACTGCATAAGAATATTCTACTGCTTTCCATACTACCTTAACCAACTGCCGATGTTTGCAGGATTCAGTTTTAGGCTGTTGGCATAATGAGGCATTGTTTCCCATTTCAAGGTCACAGAAAGACTTATGAATATTGGCATCAGGATAACAACCTCGGCATTAAGAAAATTAATTCTTGGTATCAAGAATATTTGTGGCATCACTTCCTTACCTCTGAGGGACAGTTTCTGGAAAAAATATGTAAGTCAATTAAATGGATAAATTAATAACCATCTAATTTCTCATTCCAGTTTGCTTCATATTTTAAGGCATGTAATGGATATTTATTTCTTATATGTTAATATTGTGGTAACTGCAAAGTCATTTTTTAAAATTAGGTCACTAAAACGAAATCTTAACTGGGATTGAGGGTGGGTTGGTTTCCTGAGGGTTCGCTCGCCATGCGGCCACACGGGGGCGACAGAGGGCCGCCGGCCGGCCGCGCTGGCGCGGCCTCTTCCTGTCGGAAAAAGTTGGAGGGATTATTAAAATGGCTGATCGCTGGCGTCTCTCCTGCTTCCACTGAATAATCTCCTGCATCAGATAAAACGCTCGGCGAAACGAGATCAGAGACGTAAACTTAAAGCTTTAAGTTTAATTTTGTTAAGCGATGTAGATCGCGTCGCACTAAGGTTTTTTTTTCTCTTTGCAAATCGCATTTCTTTTCCACTTGAATGCAGAGATGTCTTCTTTTAGACCCCTTGCAGCTTGACTTGCGCGGCAGCGCGGAGTCTCCGTGGACGGGGTGCGACTGGCGCGCGCTGCTGACGATGCAAAGGGCGCTGTGCAGCTTCGCGCTCGCGCCGGCTGTCAAGGTGAAGCTGAGCCATGCCGGCTTCCACACGGCTTCGGACCTCTGCGACCTGCGACCCCTGCAGCTCAGCAAAGGTACCCTGCATGCCGGCTTCCAGCTGCCTGAGAGCTTTGTGCAGGAATGCTTGCAATCGGCCCAAAATTATAGCTGTCAAATGCTGCACGGCATTAGAAAACATCACTTAAACCTATCGAGGGTGTCCTCAGATTATTGCATGCCAAGAGTAAATCTTTAGGCATATGTGCACAGAAGAAAGGAGCTTTAAACCTCAAGGAATGTTTAAAAGGGTATGCTTTGTTACGTTTAGTACGGGGAGTTTGGCCTGTTGCACTTTCAGCCTGTTCACTTTGCCATGCCCTGCAGAGGCAGGGATCTCCCAGCAGGAGGCAGTAGAGGTGCTGCAGATAGTGCGCTGTGACGCCGGCCAGGGACTGGGGGCAGGCGGCCGGATGACGGCCCTGGAGCTGCTGGAGAGGGAGCAGGCGCTGGGTGCCATCGTCACCTTCTGCTCGGCGCTCGACTCTGTCCTTGGCGGTGGGATGCCCGTGGGCAAGACCAGCGAAGTCTGTGGAGCACCTGGCGTGGGCAAAACCCAGCTCTGGTACGACTGAACCGCAGTGTCTATTTCCGATGCCCTCTTCTCTATTTTAGGTGTATCCAGGACAGGCCTTTGTAGATTTTACTTTAGTTATGTAATAATTAATCCAAATAATCATTGATCTTTGAAGTGTCCTGGCCGATTAACAAGAATAGTGTTACTTAAGATGTGGGGGGGGCGAGCATTCAACTAACGCTACCAACTAGTTGATCTCTTAGGTACCTTCTTAGGTGAGTTAACGGCAGGTGCTGCTTTTAAGAGTATTATCCTGGACCTTTAAGCAGTTGGTTTAGTGACCGGTTGGTTAGAATAATCTTGTTTTTTCTCTCTCTCTTTGCTAATTTTGTGCTGCAGCAATGGTGGAGTCATAGAGCAGTGAGCCTCTGAAAGTAATGACAATTTATCGTTATAATCTGCACACTGTTGCAGCATCCAGCTGGCGGTGGACGTCCAGATCCCGGCGTGCTTCGGGGGCTTAGGAGGCCAGGCGGTGTACGTGGACACCGAGGGGAGCTTCCTGGTACAGCGAGTGGTGGACCTGGCCAAAGCAGCAGTAGAGCACTGCACCCAATTAGTGGACGACACCGGTAGGACAGGCAGTGGAGGGCAAGGCCGGGCTGCCCTAAATATTGCATAGCTTTTTTTTTTTTTTTTTAGAACAGTCACAAATGACTGTTTAACTAGATCTCCAAAAGAAGACTGTGTCAGTTTGCCGGTCAGCACGGCGTCTGCATCGAAGTGCATCTGCATGTTATCATAATAGTGACAAAAATGCCGCCATTTTGGAATGTCACTATGGATGTCAAGCACAAATCTCACGTTTCATCACATGGCAAAAACTCACAACTCCAGCCATCCAACCATCTGAAGTAGGACTAACAAAACCAGCACCATCCACTCCAGATTCACCTCATATGGGCAGCTAGTTATGTGGTCCAGACATTATGTAGTCATCCATATACAGTCACATATGCAAGGAAGCCCTGCAGCTGAACGTGTGATTTTTGACTGGTGCACTAAGAGTTTATGGTAATTGTATTTCTTGGTATATCATTACGCAAATGTTATTTTAATAACATAACCAATTACATGCTTCAGCCGAAATTTGAGCAAAGTTCAAGTCCTGAGCTGAACTCATTCCTTATACACTGGTTAAGTCTAGTTCGACCAAAAGGTTAATTAAAATTTTCATGTTCGACAACGACTGAACCTTGAAGTACATGATCCATGTTTTAAAAACTCATTTTGGAATACTCACAGCACTGAAAAAAACACAAATTTAAGGTTACTCTCAGGTCATGGGTTTTCTTTCCCAGTGTGGGTTATATGAAATTGTCAAAGGTCTTTTCTCAAACAATTTATTAAAAATATTGGATCTAGCAATTCATGAGTGCACTTTTTTAAGCTTGGCGGCGCTCTAGAGGAGGCTAATGATGGAGGATGAGCTTGTGATGAGGATATGAGCGAGTGCACGCAAGGCAGAAAGGACGAAAATAGCATGGCTTGGTCTGGATGAAGGTTAATGTGGGAGTCAGGGAGTGTAAAATGCATTTAGTCTGCGGTAAGGTATGTTTCGAACCTGGTGACCAGGCGTCCTTTTCAGAGCAGCGAGAGGCCTTGAAGGAGTTCACTGTGGAAAGCATCCTCTCCAAGCTCTACCTCTTCCGTTGTCATGACTACGTGGAGCTGTTGGCTGAGACCTACCTCCTGCCTGACTTCTTATCGCAACACCCTGAGGTATAAATTCCTGTCTTGCGAGAGAAAACGCGTGTCCACAGGAAAGAGAATGGCTTTGAAATTTCACTTATCATTTACCTTTAGCTTACCAGAAATATGACTGCCTCCTGGCCATAAATTGATGTCTTGATGTTTTTTACTTATTGTATATGATTATTATAATTGTAATTTTGTTTTGTTGTTCTTTTTGCTGATTGGTTGCTGTTCCCCTGCTGTGTTTTGATAGGTCCGTTTGGTTGTGATTGACAGCATCGCCTTTCCATTTCGCCATGACTTTGAGGACCTCTCCCAAAGAACGCGGCTGTTAAACGGCCTGGCCCAGCAGCTCACCCAGATGGCTAACCAGCACAACGTCGCGGTCCGTTCCTTTGGCTGCCCTTTCCGCAGATTCGTGACCTTTCTCCCTCGCTGTTTGCTTTTTATTCTCACTGTCTGCACCTGAAAATTCAGTGTCATGGCCCTCGAGAGTGCCAGTGTCGGGTCTCATCAGTGAGGCATTTCAGGAAGACCTGGAGCAAATTTGCTTAATTTTTTTTCTTCTGTTTTTGTTCACTGGTGTTATTTAACGACCTGCTGGAAGGAAAACGGCGTCACAAATGGGTGATTCCAGTGGAGTTCCGCTGATGCCCCGTTTCTGAGGCTCAGCACGTCACGCACAGCCAGGGAAGGCCCCGGGTTTGACTTCATAGCTGTTACTGCCCACCTTGACGTAGAGGCCAGACTCCCTGAGTAAACAGAATTCTCCTGGTCGTCGGCCAAATGCGTTTTTGCGCCGCTTCTGGAAATGCGGGAGCTCCAATCAGGCTATGTTTCCGTATTGGGTGGCTCTTTTTTACATCGGAAGCTTTGCATAAAGCTCAATGCAAATGAGTCGTCGGATGGGAAACCCCACTGCTTTTGGTGTGTGCAGGGAAAGAATGACAAAACAGGACAGGGGTCTTCACTCTGAATATATGCGTATGCATGACTGTGTCGAAGTAAGAACCAGCCAGCAGATACTCGCCAAGGGAGAGAGATCAGAGATATTAACATCATGGTATTCACTGGCATCTTTAAAATGCCGCACTACTTATAAGGCAGAATATGCATTGTGTTTAAAGCTGTATCAGGGTGGTATAGGCCATGTCTGTCAAACATTATTTAAATTGCGGGGGGGGGGGGGGGGGGGGGGGGGGGGGGGGGGGGGGGGGGGGGGGAGGGGGCGGGGGGGGGGGGGGGGGAGGCGGGGACGGCGGGGAGGCT
>JAODKN010000039.1:8795513-8813466 GCA_026774425.1 Petrocephalus zakoni | reverse complement strand
ATATTATGCCAAATTTTACCAAAAAAAAAAAAACTTTTACCTGAAAAAAATACTATTTAGGGTTATGGAATGGTAACCATTTCATTTCCCGAGATCATTTTCCCACTGGGAAGAATTTTCCCCCAGAGGCGCAGAAGCCTGTCAGGATTTGACAGCATTTCAGCTGGAGCTGAGGGGGGGAAGTTTCCGGAAGCCATACTGAAAAGGGGATGCGTAGGCTACTTTCTCGTAATATGCGAGCTTTCTGAAGGGAGGGGTGCACAGAGAAGCAGGGGGTGGTTTCCCAAAGCGTGACGCCACGGGAAGGGGGCTAACATTTCTAAACCTCTCGACAAAGGTCAGGATTGTTCTTTGAGTTGCTTCCACAGTTTGTCCGATTCACATTTTTATTGGCCACTTCTGGGCCTCGACACCATTAATTGCGGTTAAACAAACTGTCACGAACAAATCCCAGCGTGTGTTGTGTCCTTCCCTGGTTGCTATGCGCGTTTCTGCAGCTGTCTTTCGCAAACTATAAACGGCTGTCTTCTCCCCTCGTCCCTAGGTCGTACTGACCAATCAGATGACGACGAAGGTCGGAAGCGGCCAATCCAGGCTTGTGCCAGCCTTAGGTGAGAGGATTTGTGAGTCCTGGATGTTCAGGTTCAGAAGGTTGCTTAATGAATAACAGATACTTAATTTAGGCCCTATTCATAAACGCGATGTTATCACTGTGTCCCCTTGCTGGACATGAGTAGCACATTTGCTGCTAAAAATACCTGCAGAAAAAACACTGGACTATCCCAACAGCAATGGTTTAATAGACAACCTTCCCAAAAGGTGGATATAATATAAACTTAAACTTAAGACATCAAACATAGGTAAATACATTCACATGATGTTGGAGCCTTAATTGTGGATAGTAGAACTGCTTAGTAATTCATTACTGATACAGTTACTCATTGCTTGCTTAAAGAGTTTAAGATATTTTAATTAAATAAGGTGACCTTAAAAATTAAGCTTCTCGGGGGTGAGTGTTTCTGCTTGCCTTGTAAGAAGTTTTGGAATTTTCATCAAAGCACCCTTAGAGTACAGCTGTATTGCTCCCGGGGGGGTGAGCACAATACCTTCCAGTGTTATCAGCATGTCGTGATTTGTACCATGATTATAATGCCTTGTTTGCCGCTCGAGTCTATTAATATAGTAGGTGACAGGAACAATTTGTGGCTGTACCGTGAGGCTTAATGAGGGAATGCAATGAATCAGAAAGCCATGCGGGCTCAATAAACGCTTTAGAGCTGTCAGATGGTATGATTTATGTGACTTGTGGATGGCTTAAGACTGAGGCGGATCTGACCCTCTTCTGTATAGGTGAAAGCTGGGGACATGCTGCAAGTCAGAGGCTGATTCTGACCTGGGAGGGGGAACAGAGGTAATTCTGAGCTACAGCCGTCGCACTGAGCTCTGCCTCTGCTGGAGAAATTAGAAAAATGTGTTGTGTAAATATTAATATGCAACGCGGATAGAAGCTCTGTGATGGACTGGCATCTCATCCAGGGTGCATCCCCACTTTTGGCCTGTGCTGCTGGGGGAGGGCTCTAGGTCCCCCTCGACCATGTTTGGGAGGCTCATCTGTCCAGCCATCCCTCAGTGACCACTTAACTAGTCCTGGGTCGGGGTCAACCTGGAGAAAATTCCAGGAAGAACGCATAGAAATTACGCTTTCCCACTGGCATAGAGGAATCGAGCCGTACCCGAGCCGTACCAGAGCCGTACCAGAGCCGTACCCGAGCCGTACCACGATGAGTGACCTGCTGCAGCGTGCTTTATGCATATGGAGTTTCTGGAGCTTTAAACTTACAGTCCATTCATTTTTGGGGACCCCCTCAAACCCCAAAACCTGCAGGCATGGAAGTGACCGCACTGTCCATTAATAAAATTTATAAAAATAAAAATATAGGAAAATATATATATTAAAATTATACTGAAATGAAAAATCTAATTTGCATAAATACATAATTGATTTAGTGTGCGTCCATCATCTTGCAAAGGACACATGTACCGGGCATCTCTGCTTGGTTTATTCACATGCAGATATGAGTGCTGCTCCTGGCTAAGTCCCCGATGTGGGACAGGGTGGCAGAATGCCCCTTTGTGCAGAGGTCATGCACTCTACTCAGCTCCTGAACCGGGGGCCTCCGAGTCTGTGCATCAGGCGAACATAAGTGTCTTGGGGGGGCCACGGGTGAAGGAGGAGTGCACCACCTAAATAAAATGAGGGAAAAAGAGAGCTAAACGAGTGGCTGTCGGGAGAGAGCACCTGGAAGAGAACGCCTTACCCCGCGCCTGTTTATTCCGGAATGTGCTGCCTAAACATTTTGTTCTGCGTCGCTGTGAGGATGTGAGTCATGCGGCACAGAGTACTGGCCTGCATTTGCTAGCTGCTCCTTATTTATAATAACTTTGGCGGCAGAATAACGAGCTGAAGGAAGTTTCTCTGAAGCTCAAGGTCGTCCAGAGCGAAGCTGTGCTTCAGTCATTTGGTACTCGATACATTTCTAAGGTTAATTGTGAAGGTTAAGCTGGGCGTTCACTTATGCCAGGGGTGGCTACCCTTCTCCTGAAAGGGCCGTGGCGTACACAGTGGGTAGTTAGAGTATGGAATACTCTTCCTGATAACGTAGTGCAGGCTAAATCCTTGGGTTCCTTTAAATCAGAACTAGATAAGATTTTAACAACTCTGAGCTATTAGTTAAGTTCTCCCCAAACGAGCTTGATGGGCCGAATGGTCTCCTCTCGTTTGTGTATTTCTTATGTTCTTATGTATGTGGGTTTTTGCCGCAACTCGCTAATTAGTGGACTGATGGGCTGAAGAGTCCTCACACCTAGGTTTGCACAGCTGACCTACAGACACACTGGGTCTTCACGGATAGCACTGGCCACCCCTGACATACACTATATGGCCAAATATATGTAGACTCAAGCTTGTCCAACATCCGATTCCAATATCAAGGACATTAATATGACGTTGGTTGCTGTGATAGCCTCTCCTCTTCTGAGAAGGCCTTCCATTAGATGCTGGAGCGTAGCTGGTGGGGTTTGCTGCCGTTCAGGGTGGGTTAGGGTGTGTGGTGTTTGGTGGTCAGGTCCCTTTCTGTGAGCTTGTGTGGCTGTCCGCTTCATAACTGAACTTGCTTCCAGACGTTCTGACCATCACACTTGACCTGCTGGTGACCGGTGCAGAAACGTGGCAAAAGATGGCATGCTATGTCATGGTGCCAAGCGGAAAGTCGCTGGCATCTTCTGCACGGCCTCCTATTCTACTGCAGATGTTTGCTGCAGGAGATTGCTCATCTGTGTGCTTAATTATACACCTATGTCAGCAATGGCTGTAGCTTAATTAGGCAATTCATCTAATTAATAGGGACATCCACATACTTTCGGACGTACAACGTAAGTCTGATTTACAGCCAGACCAGATCAATTGTAGCTGGTTTAACTAAGGTGTCCACAGTTTTTGTGAAGATCTTTGGTTCTCTCCGCAGGTTGGCGTCTCTGTATAAGTCTCCAAGCCACAGAGAAGCCACAGTTGCGTACCAGATCACTGTGAGTATGCACGACTGCCTGTCCCACCCAGCAGAGCGGAAGAGCGCAAGCCTAGTCTGACGAAGTAGCAGCTGTCCAGTTCTCCCAGACGCCTTTCATTTTCATTTTATGTCAGGGCTATTTATTCAAAAAACGTTTTACGTACCAAATTTATCAGCGCCATCTATGAAAAGCAAAGCCTTGCTACATAACGGTGAGGTCTTTCTCCCTCTCCCTCGCTCCCTTATCCATGATTGTTACATCGGATTCACTTAAGTTGGCCTATTGCGTAAGACATCCCTGGGCAACACTGGAATTATGGGTAACGCTAGCTGGCACCTGGCAGTTATGCAACCGCGCTTTACTACACATTGCAGCAGGAGCAGTTTAAATATATATATATATATTTTTTTGCCTCTGTAATTAACACGTTAGTGACAAGGCATTTTTTTCCCCGGATCTGGACGAATGAGCCGAGAGTGTAACGTAGTGTGACGACATGTACTGCTGGATAAAGCAGCCTGGAAGACAGCAAAGAGGGACTCTTGGTATGTGGGGAGGCGGGGGGCTGGCCCGAGGCTGGATATTGCCAGCAAAGGCGAGACGGGACTAGAGGCAGGCTTACACACTGATTTTACCTTATTCGCTCTTGCTGGTAAAGAGGATTTGGCAGGCAAAGCGGCCTACAGTAAAGCAGAGGTGTGGAGACTTGTCCTTTTTGTTAAGCATTAACTGTCATAACTATTGTATCAACCGGGTTGCAATTGCTTATAGCATTTGAATCGTTTATTAATATTAATATTTTTCCTGCCCATGTTTCTTTGACAAAGTCAGTTTGCCCTTTGGAGCTGATGTAATCGGACAAATTAAGTTAATTGAGAATGGAGAAAATAGTTTGCTGGGTTTTGGGAGCCTAGGATAAGTAGGCCTGTCGTCTCGTCACGGTGTCCGGAGATTAAAATCCTCCGCGTCGCTAAAAGGCAGCTTTTCTCATCCTCAGCAGCACAGTGGGGTAAACGGGAAGGGGGCTTTTCCGCACCGCCCAAGCGTCGCGGTGAGGCCTTGGGGGAGGCGGGGCGCTGACAGTGGCCCTCTGTTTTTCAGGGTGCCGGCTTCAGGGACGTTATCTCCCCTGACTCATCCGTGACTCCATCAGGAAACGCTCCTAAGCGCCTCCGCACCGAAGCAGATGACCAGCAGACTTGAAGACATCATGGCTCAAAAACAACATTCAGCCGTTGTAAAACTGTTTGGCGATTCTGATGACACTCGGACAATAAGGGAGGGTCTGGATGTGATATATCACGTTGTTTATATGAAGGCTGCAGACTGCTGCTTTAATTTTCACTTCTACTTGACGAAACAAAAATGGGGGCTGCTCGTGGAAGTTTGCAGCCCTCTGGAAGGACTACTTCTGTATTGTTTGGAAAGTAGCTTGCCATTTTGATAGAGCGCAGTGCTCTGTATAAAACTCTCACCAAGTATTTAAAGAATGGCTTTGAATTTGCAGCGTGATACCTTTGTCACCGTGCTTGGCCATTAATATCTCTTGGAAGCAGCAAGAGGCATCTGGACCCTATCAAGCTATAATCCCCCAGGTTATTAGAAGGCACTACCAGCTATTGCAGGAAAGCGAGACATGGACTGAGTCACTTTATTGCTATAACAGCAGCTTGATAAAATAACTAGCTTGAAGGAATATTAAAATGACTTACCCGTCCAGGATCAGCGTCGGTCCGCAAGCTGCGTTAGTCCTTGACAGATTGAGCTGGGCATCCTTGGGACAATTTAGATGCCAGCCACTCGCTGCAGCGTCAAGGATATTTCATATAGCTTTCACCAGGGTCCCCAGTGCAGGAACCCATGTTGATGCATCTCTCTAATTAAATTCCACACATAAAACCTGGCTTCAGCTGGTGCAGCGGACAAGCAAATGAAATACGAGCACTCGCCGTAATATTTTCTGGCACGGCAGAGACGGCTGAGAGATGGGAACTTCTTCGTCAATACCCTTCATCCCTGAAGACTAGCTTATTTGTGTGGCAGTGGGTATTGGAAAATGTGTCAGTACTTAGCGGACAGACCTCGGGAGGCAGCCTGAGAGACCCTCGGGTTAGTGGTCTCACATTTTCCCGTTTTTGGTGTATGTGGTTGTGTTTCTTCTCATAATCCAAACATGTCGTTCAGGTAAATCAGCAACTTTTAATTTCCCTTACTGTGTGTACCCTGTGATGGATTAGCATCCTAACCCTAACCCTAAGATACAGCCCTGCTGTCTGCCTTGTCGTCTGGGGAAATGTTCCAGGTCCACAATGCGCTGGTCAGCAACTGGGAAATCATCTCAACCTAAAAGTGGCTTCTGGTCATAATGACATCATGTGTAAAACCTGCATCCTGAAACATTTGTAGTTGCATGGGGAAACCGGCCCATAACTGAGTGGCTGAAAACTCAGCTAGCGTTGTCCACAAAGATGCCTGGGTGCCTTTTCACAAATTACCAGGCGTCACTATATGAGCTGCCACTAACAACAGCCTAGATTTGTGTTTACGCCGTCATGATTTCATAATTGTACGGCTGATGGCTGATTGGTAGTTATGACCTATATATTTAAGTGAAGGGAAAACCAAACAGCGCAATATTTACAAATATAGACTTTCCAACTAACCTTCGTCCTGCATGCTTGCTTGAATATTTAGACTTAGCAAGGATGATTGGTTCAACACTTAGGGACATTTCAGCAGTTATAAGGAAGTGAGAACCTCACAAGCCTCTTACCAGGTCACAGAAATGTGTTACTTAATGGATCTCACAAATCAAGAAATGTCTCAAACTACCGTATTTCATCTCAAGACCCGCATCCTTCAGCTATCGCTTTTGCTATCAAGTTTATAAATGAATGAAGCCTGCAAAAGTCAGTTAAACCGCAGGTGATCTACTGACACTGCAAACAGGCATATATGTCTCCCCCCCCTCCGGCTTTTGCATTTACAGTTTTCCAGAGTCAATTTAGGGAAAAAAAACCTGTCTCCTCCTTTAATGCAAACCTTAATTAAAAGAAATCGTATACCATTATTCATTATTAGTGTTAACTAGTTCGAGTCGCGCACGTGCTTAATTTATTGTGACGTGGCTTTCACTAAGGAGGAGCCATCACCCACAGCACAGACAGACGTTCCAAGACAAGTAATTCTACTTAATTACGTACACAGCAGTCCCACCCCGCTAACCCTGTCCGACAGACAGCAGGAATAAACGCGACGGCTTCCCCAAAGGGGGCTGCATCCGAAGAACGCCCACCCAGCACTAATAACTGTGCAGCACTTCACCTTTAAATGCCAAAAACATTACAGATGCATTTAATAAATGAACACTGAGTATGTATGGCAAATGCTTGGTCATTTTATATTGTATTTATATTTTATATTATATTATATTCGTCTTCCTGTGTGGCCGCATATCTGAAGCACACGGCCAGGCAATAAAGTGGTTAATCCACACCGGCAGAGGAATCTACTACAGCCGGTATTTTTAGCGACAGGAGCTTGATGTCCTATATACACATTTAAACGGCGAGATATCGCCATTTCACCTCGTCGGGCCCAGCAATGGAAAATTATAATAAGGAAATTACACCGGCAGTATTTTACCGATTGCGTTTGTAAATTAAATATTTGTTCTAAAAGCACAGACTTTACAGATAAATTATGAAGCTGAATAGCGTATTATTATATTTTATTATTATTATTGTTAATAATTACTTGGAATGTTGACGGATATGTGCAACGGACGGCGCATTTTTATCAGGATACAATATGAGTCATTTTTAGCATCTTCACGTCCTTTCGTCCGTCAGCAACTGGGGAAAAAAAGGGAAGGCTTCGCACGTCACGCAACGGAGCGCGCACGCAGAGCAGGTGTACGGCTCGGCCAATGGCGGGCAGGTACTTGTCAGGCGTGCGCGCCCCCGAGCCCCGACGGGGCCGCCGCGCGGCGTCTCGCTCGCCCTTCTGTCGTCACGCTCGTGCGTCGGCGCCGCCGGCTCCTGTGATTGCGCGCGTCGCCGGCCGCGCGCGCCGGCGCGCCCCCGCCCCCTGCTCGCTCTCTCTCTCCCTCTCTCTCCCTCTCCCTCCCTCCCCGCCAGTGGGGAGCTCTCCAGCAAAGCGCTCCCAAGTAGTGTCCTCACCCCCGGCCAGTGCTGTCTCTCGTCTCCCCAGGAATGAGAAGTGATGGCCGGCTCCGCCAACGAGGAGAAAACCTTCCGAAGGTTCCTGGAGCTCTTCCTCCGGGAGATGCGGGCGCCGCTGCAGGAGGACGAGCCGCTGCCCCTGCGCCCGCTCTCGGACCTCGCCTCCGAGGACGAAGTGGAAGGGGAATGCCTCGACCTGTGTCTCCAGCATCTCTGCAAATAGTTAAGTGCCGCCGCGCAGCGCAGCGCTCCCGGGACCCCGGTACCCCGGCACCTGCTCGCCGCGTAGCCGCGCAGAGGCGCCTAAGTTCCGCGCCGCGCGTAAAGTCACTTTTATTCCGCCGTCCCGCGCGCTCCGTGCCGGCAGCGTCTGCCCGCGCGCCGCCGCCGTGCATACGGTGCATACGGTGCATATGCACCCTCACGCGCGGCTGCCTGCAACTGCTCACAACCGGGGGCTTCATCTCCATCTAAGCGCTACCCTGCATGCTTAGGTCTCACTTATATGAATATATGTAAATGATCATCAGTAGCATGTCAGTAATAATACATTATGAATGCATCACCATCACTATTATTATTATTATTATTATTATTATTATTATTATTATTATTATTACATAGGGTACCAGTCTGCTTTGAGAGGGCTCCGCGTTTACCGGCTCTGCATCACGATGCTTGCGAACCGGGGGAATGTGGAGGGCAGGGATGAATGAACCGGGGCAGGGATGAATGAGAGCGGCGTGCCGCCGGCGGATCGGTGCCGGCTTCCGTGCCGTCTGACGTGCTCCTCGTCAGCTGTGTTTATGCCGCCGGAGGACCGCCGATAAACATGCACGTACATCTTTGGGTTGTTGCTGTAAATGAGCGCCTGTGATACCCTTCATTTTGACCGTGCACCCAAATCGCACTTTTCGCAGGAAGACCCACGGTGCCGGCAGACTGTACCACGTCCCCGCATTCACAGGTGTACTATTTTATATAAAGGCTTTATGATGCCTGCCAGGCGCTGCGGATCGGGTCTCCTGTACCGGTGTCGGTGCCGGTGACGCGCTGCCTGGAGCTTTTTTCCGCTCGTTATTCCCAGCGGGAGCGCAGCGGCGCTCCTTACGCCTCGGCCGGCACCGGCGGCTCGTGTAGGATGGTTTCTGCTTTGTAGAAATCACGTCATTGGCGTTTCTACAAATAGCCCAAGTGTGGCGGTCAGAGCCCGGATAAGCCGGGAGCAGCGAGCCAGGGGCTGCGGGCGGCTCACTGAAAAGTTTAAGCTGCATGCCTGTCAGGAGAAGGTTGTAAAATATAAGTTTCCATCCACCGGTCTTCTAACCTCTTCTCCTGCTCAGGGTCCTATAAAATTGCTATGGCCCTAAATATACCATGTCAGGTTGTAATATTGCTGGTAGTTATTTTAAAAGCACAATGTTAATAATATATTAATGGAATTAATGTTGTGATATTTTTTTAATAAAATAAAACATAGCCCAGTAACTATTCAGCCAAGCTTTTGAGATTATTTATATACCATTTATTGGATTTAAGGATTCTTTGATCTTTCTGTGGAGCTCTGTGTCTGGCACAGAAGGCATCATGCATGACAGATCGTCAGCTGAGTACTACCAGCCACCTACAGTTTGGCTGCCTAGTTCCAGCAGAAGTCAGAGGAAGGTCTTTTACATTAAGGTCACGTATGTGTAGGTGATGGAGGACAGATTATCCCTGCTATTTCTCATTAGATAACATTGGGGGATCTTTAATTACGGCTCTCCCTGTAACAAAGATCACATTGTTAACTGTCGGCTGTCTGTTATGTGGATCGCATCCAACTTATTAGCTGCTGCATTAGCGAGTCTAAACTCACATGCATCTAATTTCATTGCCAGATTAATCAAACCGGCTGGACACAAACAATAGTTATTTCCATATACTGACTTAGATTCCGACGTCGCAGTTCGGCCGCGTCTATGGTGATTCAGCTTGAACGTGTGATTGTGTCTCTGGGATCTAATCATAGTTCTGAGGGAGAGGGAGAAATCCCCTTTGTTCCCTTCTAGTCTGTGTGTGTGGGTCTGCGCGGGCGTTGGGAGGGGTTGAAGTGTGTGTGCGCACGAGGGAGGGCGACGCGTGTGCTAGGGAGGGGTTGCCGTGGCGATGACATCCCGAGCCTTTAAAAAAAAATTTAAAGCCCGGGGACACTTTCAAACCTGCCGATCTGAGTATGTCTCAATAGTACAGGTTGTAACTGGGCTGGAGGTGGGGGTGTGCGGAGAGGAATGGCAGGCTTTAGGCGGGGAGGGGGTTGCCTTGCCCCTCAGCAGTGTTCCCACAGTTCGTTCCCAGGACAGGGAGACATGGAGTGTCTTAGTCCCAGCAGTCACACCTCACGCTGCCTCTCAGTTAATTCCCACTTTGAAATGGTGAGGTAACAGATAATTACTGCGACTGGCCAAAACGATACTTTCAAATGTAGACGGTTTTTGCACAATAGGGAATTCGGCTGTGCACAAATGTCGCGTTCTGCTAATGAGTGTAAGACACACTCGCAGTGGAATGTGCATATGTGGTAGCCAGAGATTATGTCTCTCTCTTCAGCAAACTGGTCAAACCATGATGCTAAATTATGTGCGATAGAAGCAGAGAGACATAATTAGACAAGAGTGCGGGAATCGGTTATCCTTAACCCCAATACTGTCCCAGTAAATATCTAGCATTATCATAACAAGCCGAATTTCGCATGTAATATAATATTTAAGGTTGTCTTCTCATTTAGTTGTCACGGATATCATTTCAAGTAATTTCTTTAATCTGTAACTACTGAGGACTTTTTAAAATCGAAATGAAAACAAAAAAGGCAAATGGCGGGATAAAAAAATTGGCGGATACTTTATTTTCATGTCAATAAAAATTATTTTAAGAAGTACCAGTACCAGTGAAAGGACCAGTTGTACATGTGGTTTGAGTGTCAATATTAACATCTGCGGAGGCATTCAAGGTAGAATGTGGGTCACGATGACCAGTGGGCCTTCTTGAGTTCTGTGGGCGACCCCTTTCGCTTTATGGGTCGATTGATGGAGTTATGGATTTGGCTCACCTTTAACTGGTTGCTAAATAGAGTCTCAGTTCTGTGGCCTGCAAAGCTGAGCGATTTCAGCGAAGGGTGGACACTAATGAGCGCGCTGATGCAGAACGCTTAAGGATAATGTGATCGCAAATAGCAAACCAGCTTTTAAGGAGTCAGTCCGGGAGACACAAGCCTTCAGTGTTTTATTATTAGTTGGTGTACTTAAAAATAGCCTTGTTTGCTAGTTTTTGCCTTGAAGTTGCCGGATATTTGGCCGTGGTGAAACTTAAGTAGTGTAATTATGATGTGATTATGATGGTAGTTGAATTATTTTGGCTATGTTTCAGGAGGACTACGTCTCTTTGAATTAAATTTAATCAGATAGATGTCTTACTAGGCTCCATATATGATAGCACATGATACTGCCATCTTACGTCTCTTATACAGCCTATATGAAAATACCCTTGATAATCTCTCATGCTTTATACTTTGGTATTCTGGTAAAATTGACCAGTTACAATATTGCTTATGATATTATTTGAAAATTAAATTAAAATGTAACAAGTCTAGGGCAGCCCTGTAAAGGAATTTTGGTAAATGCATGGTTTTCAAAGACATCCGAGAAGTCCCATGGTTCTCCGAACGAGGAGTCCTGTGTAGATTTAACAGCCCGAATGGGAAATTCCGTCGCCTTCGACAACATGAATGACTCATACGTGATGCCAGCCGGGAGCATCACATTTGATATTAATGTTTTGGATGTGCGTGGCTGCATGTAACTTCTGTGAGACCAGGAAGCACTCGAATCGCTGGTTACTGTGACCACGTGTTACGGTAAACCCAGCTTTGCAGTTTAACTTTGCAGCAAGATTAGGAGTCTTAAAGTGGGCGAATCAGTTTAACTCATTGTATTACAAATGTGGAAGAGGCGGGCAAAACCAACCAACAACATATTTTGGTGAAAATTTGTAACATGTTTGTGTGTTTTTGAAGGCAAAATTTGCACAAACATCAATGACATGAAATTCATTCAATTTGCAGGGCAGGCAAACCACAATATGAGAATGTAATTTCAGCAACATGTGTATTTACTGGGATGGTTCTGCAAGAGGGAGACTCTCAGCTATAAGTTGGGTGGTGCTGTGCCGTCCACCAAGAACTGCAAGAGAAGGCTTTGAAATGATGATAAGGGATCTCGGGGTAGCTTGGAGGAGGACATTATCAAAATATTCTGGTAGCATTTTTATGAATGGTAGCTGTATAAAAATAAATGATTACCAATTACACATAAATGTGAATGTGGATTATGCGTGGAACTGATTTTTGAAATCCATTAGATTCAGCCCCATGGAAAGATCAAATGAAGAGGGTTGAGTAATTATGGTCAGATTTAAAGCAATGATATGCCAGGGCATTGCTGGATATTCAAAAGTACCTTTTGCTAATATGTTTTTAACGTCAGATGACCAAAGCAGATGGCTTCAAATTACTTCAGTCAAATAGCTGGTGACTGAATGAGATGCGGAAGGTGAGGTTTTGTCTTCCAACAGGAAAACAGTTTTGACAGTTTGCTTCATTTATATATTCATATATGTATGTGTGTATATATGTATATATATAATATACACACACAAATCAATGCTGTTTGAGTTAACCTTTGGTCAAAATGTTGAAGCTTTGTTGTTTTTATGGAAAGTACACAGGAGCATCTGAATTAAATTGTCATATTTCTCTCACATGTAGCCAAATCTCACTGCCAAGAGCTTTTCTGGCGGCGTATTACAGCACAACTCGTCTTTGTAACATTGATAGCAGCTGCTCCCCAGCCTAATAGTCGACCCGCCCCCTCTTTACGAGGGACATAGTCAGATTGGGATTGGGTCCTCCGACCTAGAGCACGTCCCAGAGAAACGACAGTCGAGCTCATTTGCACCTCCACCACAGATCAAAAGTCAACACGAAAATGATCTGGAAAACAAAGGCGACCTTTGCCTGGTTCAGGTGCCAGTGGAAGAGCACCTGCCTGCGTTGTAGTTCTGTTCAATAAAACCTCGACTGTTCAAATGCCTTCCTCCCAGCAGAATCCCAGCCCAAATCCCGACTGAATCCTTTGTGCAGCCCGTGGCTTAAAATGGCTAAATATCATTGCAAGGCTAAAAAAAAAAGCAGCCATCTTGTTCTGCTTGCATGGCATTAGAAGAAGAGTCTTTTCCGACTCTGTATCGGGGACACCTTTCTGGCAGGTTGGATCCAGCTGGAATGTTGCCATTTCTGCCGCAGTGGGATTTAACAGTGAAGACAAGGCCAGCCAAAACATAGATCGGTGGCCTGCACAGACGTGGCATGCTCCGATCCTACGGCGCCGTCCCGGCCAGCCTGCAAGTGCCTGAGCGATAGCCACGGAAACAATCTTTTGGCAGGGTAACGGTCGGCATGTACTGGAGCTGCTAAACTCGGAGCGTTTCGATAACCTTGAGTGCTGTGCTGAATTTCCATATACAAGAATAAACACATTTCTAGGTTTGAGCAGACGGAGGGGAGAGCGTCATGTGGAAGGCTTCCAAAGGACGATGCGTACAGAAGTCAAAGCCTCCACAGTACTGCGATGAGAACAGCGCTTTATTCTTTGGGTATCTGGTGGACCCCGGCACAGCAAACCATCAAAAACACGTACAGATAGATACACGCTTGACTCTGAAAGCAAGGCCCATCTTATAAAACAAGGCTTACCTTTCTGTGCTCTGTAGTCGTGGGGCGGACTGCATGCAGTCACTCGCAATCCATTTCCACCATCGTCACCTCAGGTCCTCAGGGCTTCCCCCAAGGCCCTCCTAACTGCCCTGTGCTAGTGTCCTCAGGGCTTCCCCCAAGGCCCTCCCAACTGCCCTGTGCTAGTGTCCTCAGGGCTTCCCCCAAGGCCCTCCCAACTGCCCTGTGCTAGTGTCCTCAGGGCTTCCCCCAAGGCCCTCCCAACTACCCTGTGCTATCATGGCTTCTTTTTGCTGTTTCAGTTCAAGTGTCTTATTAAATAGTCATGTTGGACTCTGAAGTATATCTTCATTTACATGCAAATGCTGATTCATCTGTTCCCCGACTACTGCGTTTCAGTCGTGAAAATGGCCTGATAAAGTGTGATGGAGATCCATCCATCCATCATCCCTTCATCCGAGGGGAAATGTATTATGTTTTACCTTCTAGTGTTTTATACTCATCCCAGATCATTTTCAGGTTCTACGTAAACCAAGACACCATTCCGAAGGGTCTTCAGAGGCTGCCTTTCGTCCTGAATTCCATTTGTTTAAAAGACAGAGGTTTTCTCACCTCTTGTTAAAACCGCTGTCCTAATAATTCAGTGGGGATGTGATTGATTAACTGGCTGTTGCCGACTGATGAGCACTTGAGCTAAGTGAGCTTGTGGTGCATCCATACATAAAGGTGTCACTGGGTCTTTTCGCCAGGGTCGTGGCCGTCAGCACGAAGGGCGTATGTACATAAAGATTAAGCTACATTTTCAAGGACGGCTCCAAGCAGCAGCATGCGTGCATCCATAAGGAAAGAATCTGTGTACATTGTCAATAAATGTGGCTGAAGTCATTTAGCGAGAAGTTGTTTCTTTGTATTGTAGACTATTGAAATTTCTTGATGCGGCTGACCTACTTTTATGCTGAATATTTGTAATTAATAAAATCAGCGTGAATACTGTAAGAATCAGAGACTCTTTCATGTCCATATATCAAAAAGGTGAATCGTTGGACCCTTACAGTGACAAAGATGTCGATGGAATTCCTTTTGCCTCGAGAATGTGTCGTTTAAACAAACAAATGTGCGCGTCACCTGCTGAATTTTTCCCTGGAATAAGAGGAAATGTGAAGAGTCTGACCTTGAGCTGCCCAGAATGCAAACTGTACGATGTGTACGACGGCTGAGCCGCGGCGTCTTGCGTGGCATTTACGCCCCGCTGTGAAGGAACGTGAGAACGAGTGGCGATCTCACCTCGGCGACAGACAGCGCAGCAGCTGCTCGCGACCTGCAGGCTCTGCCGGCACGTGTCGTAGGCCTCGTCGCATTTTTTGCTGCTGACAGCATCGCCGCACCGTTGATTCCATTGAAATAACACGAAATACCTGGGGGGGGGGGGGGAAATACTGGGACACCCCCAGCCTGCCGAGTCCCCGCCCCTTCCTGCGGATGTCGGGACCGGTGAGTTCTGGAGCAGGCTGCCGCAAATGAAGGCAGCCGGCCCCCCTGGCGGCCCGGTCCCCCCGGAGCGCTTGTATCCTAATAGCGTTCGGGCCTGGCGGCCCAGCTCGCACCGTCTGACACAGTTAGCGCCACCTTAGTCTGAATCGGGGCTGCACACACCGGCGCGGGGGCGGAGCGTCGGCGGGAGATGCCAGATGAACCCCCCCAGTATGGCCGCCACCTCGCCTCCACCGCAGATGTGGCCGAGGGAGCGCTCCACCTCCACGCACGCCTGCCCTGACCTATCACCGCGTGCTCTTTGGCCGGGCTATCCTGGGCTGGTAAATTACTTCCAGGAGTAATCCCTTAATCACCCTGGTCCTGGGATTAGCGTGCAGGGGCTCCCCTGACCGTCACCAAGCCAGCTATCCGCTTAACCCCTTCTTGGCTGTGTGGTGGTCAACACAGCGCCTCCATCTGGCCTCTCTGCAGCATGGATCCACGCCCCCCCAGAACTGCTGTTTCCTCTTCCGGGACTTCATTAAACGCAGAGCATGTTTACTCCGCTCAGGGAGGAGTTATTCCTGCAGATCGACCACTAAGACCCGTTATACCTGTCACATGTTTACACGTCCTGCTGGATGCGGAGCCTATAGCGTCACTTTCTGTAAAATATGTAGAAGGTGGGGCGACGCCCCATCCTGGGTCATTCTGTGACAGGCTCTGGACCCCTCGCAACCCTGCTTAGGACAGAAAGTGGATGCAGGAGTGTAGAAGTTCAGGCTTCATGCTTCCTTTCTGCATCTCAGCTTTGTGGCATTTTGAGCATCTGAGGATTTCGCAGCATATCTGCATACAGCCCGCCGCACTTTCTCCAACTCTGTTAAATGTCAGGATCGCACGGATGAATGCCAAAAGGAGTGAGTGCAGCTAATCTCTACTAAGATCCAAACTTGGCACTAACCATCCGCATGTACAAATTGAGCTGTTCTTTATTTTTTCCTCTGAAGTTTCTCGCAAGCAGAACGGCCAAGAAGAGGAGAATGCCCAGTCGAGTCCGAGGAGGCAGAAAGTTTCACGGCTGAGAAATGTTCATGTTTGTTCATGTTCGGCGATGCTGTCAGCGCTGCCAGCCACGGCTTTGCAGTTTGCCGCCAGCGCCAGTGTGACCCCGCCTCCTCAGTCACGTCTCCCTTCCGCTCCTCCAGTCAGAGTCTTGGCCTCACTTCTCAAAAAGACCCTCTTAAAACAGCCTGGGGGGGCTTCATCAGTTTTCCCAAACGCATCACAAGCTTGAAGCCCCGAATGAATCTGAACAAGCCTCAAATAACTTGTTTGGCTCAGATGTAACTAGCGTGCTCTTATTCTGAGAAGCCTTGGACTGACTCAGCCTCTGGGCTGCGCTCCGGGTGCCTTCAGCCCCTAGCAGCTCCTCTGGGTTTTCCCGACGCTGTTCCCTTCAGGTCCCTCTTTGCACTCTGGAGTCAGACAGACCCCGTCTCCCTATTGCTGTCTTGGTTCTGTGTCATAAAACCTCCTACACTTGGGTCCTGTAAAGATTCTCCCTCCCTTCGGATCAATAAGCAGCGAGCATACAAGTAATGACCTGATTCTAGTCTAATGGTCAGGGCCAAAGCTATTTATTCAGGGCTAAATCATTCAATGTCTGAATTTGTCGAATTGCGGTACTTCGATTTGCTCGTTACTCCTGGGTGCGTTTCGAGAACCTGACGTTTGTACAATGTCACTCGTGTCTTAGTAATATTAAAAAATGTAAAAGTTACCAGGAAATGGCTCCCACACAAACTCAGCTCATGCTAAAGGCAAAGTAGGATTTTGCCTAGGGGCCCTGAATTACCTGTGCTGTGGAGGAATGAAATTATCATCAGTTTTCTTGATGGGGGGGGTGGGCTCTGCAGTAATGGCAGAACCGGTCCAGCTACCACAGAACCATGAATTTGCAGTGGTTCTGAAACAAATGGGCCCAGATGGGGCCACGTATCCCTTTTTAAAATGTATTCATGAAGAGAACGGTAGTGGACCGGGCCGTCCCATAAGGGGCCCGTCACCCGGGCTCCCAGTATTCCGGCCATTAACCTGTAGGAGTGCACTTCTCAAGGACGCAGGAGGCAGCCGTGGTCGGAGCGAGCGGGGCGACCTGCTCTCATATGCAAATGCTCGTCCCGGCCTACAGTACAGCACCTCCATCCTGCAGGCTGTGAAACTGGGGCTGAATGGAGGAGCAGATGACTGGCCTATATTCTAAAGCAGCTATTGCATCCTGGGGGCTGCTGCTCCTGGCCGCTCCAGCTTTAACAGGCTCTGAGCTTAAAAAGACTTTCTTTTTTTAGTGCAGACCATTGAAAAGCCTGACAGGGAGACTTGTGTTGCTCCTCTCACAAAACAGAAACTAACGCTCTCCTCATGACGGCTTTGGAGTGGCTGCCGTCCCTGGCAGGGCCTAAAAGCGGGAGCTCACCACCCCTGACAGGGCACCGAAACGTCATCTTTGGGACCCGCTGGGTGCTAGGGTGGCTTGGTGCACCCTGGGAAATTCACTGTTGCCTTGAGATAGGGCTGAGGGAGGTGCTGGGCTTTTTAATGTGTTAATGATGTTGGGCTATCTGGGCTATAAACTGGGACCGGGCCAGTTCCTTAGTGCATTGACAGGTGTTTCCGCAGGACTGCGTGATGGTTAATCTTGTTTTTTGTTTGACTATTAAGGCAACCTGTTCTGGCAGGTTTGCTAACGCCCCAGAACGCTCATGTAACAGGGGAAAAGTAAAGCTCTGTGGCAGTGCCATAATATGGACTTTGTGAAGACCACAGTAGCAGCAATCTAATAGATATGCCTTAGAACATGATACCAGCGTTATGGAAATGCCGTAGAGCATTACAACAACCTCATGGATATGCCTTAGAACATTACAACAACCTTATGGATATGCCTTAGAACATTACA
>JAODKN010000039.1:8781359-8795413 GCA_026774425.1 Petrocephalus zakoni | reverse complement strand
TTTAGAACAGAACACCAGCCCTATGGATATGCTTTAGAACAGAACACCAGCCCTATGGATATGCTTTAGAACAGAACACCAACCCTATGGATATGCCTTAGAACATTACAACAGCCTTATGGATGTGCTTTACAGTATCTGTTATTTGTGAGCGTCAGATCCGATTCTCCCAGGCCGTCGATGTTACCTGTGCGGTATGGTCCAATGACTCTGGTCACCCCAGCAGTGACCTCCGTGCTCTGGACCGCTCCGGTGACGCGGAGCACACTGGAGGGCCCGTGGCCTGAGTTCCGCCCGGTGTGCCGGCCTGACCTTGTGCCTGGCTCCCGGCGCCCGGTTCTCAGCGTTCCTTTGGGGACTTATGACTCATCTGCAGCTCGTAAGCCGCTGGTGCTGAGCGCAGAGAGCAGAGCGGGAGCGGACGGGCCGCGGGGAGGGTTATTCATGCCGTGGCGCCTTTGCTGCTATGTGTGGCTCTTCAAAGCATTGGTCTTACATATTCATGGACAGTCATCTGATTACTAATCGGTATGGTGATGCAGAGGGGTGACACTGTGACTTCCATCTCCTGGGGTATGTTTTGATTCCAGCCCTGAGATTATGGAGATTGTATGTTCTGCTCACACTGGCTACCTTTCATCTGGGGACTCCGGAACCCCCCCCCAAAAAAACATGCAATTAGGTGAATCAGGGTCTTAGAATTGCCCATAGTCTGTGATTTTGTGCGCAAGATAGTAGACCTAACCTCTGATGTACCTTTTGTGCTTCCTGTGATGGTCTCCAGGCTCATCGCTGGATAGGATGTTATGGAACACGGGTGCTGCGCTGGCCCCTCAGGCCCCGTCGTATGATTCACTCACTTAAAAACATTTGAACAGCCAATAGGTGTGTAGCAGTGACCAGCCACAGCAGCACAGCAGCCTTCTGGGAATCTGGGAAAAAAGCCACACTGTGGCAAAGAGGAAATGGCTCCTTTCTGTCGCTGCCCGTCTGCGATGGCCCCCGAGATCCCCCGTGCCGCCTCCGGCGATCCGGTCCGCAGCGAGGGGCTGTTTGTTTATCAGCAGCTTGTAAGCAAATGTGGCCGGTCCGCCACAGCCGGGGCGATGCAAAGCAGCCGCCCCGAGTGCATAGGCTCCACCCCCTTGTTTTCTCACACTGCGGACAGTCAGCCGTAGGGAAACGCAAATGAGGCCCATTGAAGGAATACGTGTCTGCCGCATGATTCCAGGCAGGAATTAAAGGGAGGCAAACCCTTCGGGCGCGCTGTATGCTTAGCATGTTTTTTGGTTTAAGATCAAAGCCTGCAGTACCTCGGGGAGACACGGGGGGCGCCACCCTTGGCACCCTACCCGCTGCCGGCCCTACTTCCTATTGCTGCAGCCGTAGAAAGCCAGTCGTTTTGTGCGAGGACTAGCTGTCACATAAGCCATGTGTAGGTTAATCTCACTCAGGTGATTCATTTTCACGAAACAAGCCTCAGGCTACACTGGAATTTAATGAGAGGATATTCCATTTTCCTTTTGTTTACCCCACGTATTCCTGAGCTCCTCGCCGGACGGCGATCCGCATAATTCCTCCCGGATCGAGTGCTGTGCCCGGGTTCATTAAGAAAATGGGAAGAAGGAGTGGGCTTGATCAGGCCGAGCTTTGTAAGCGGCTTTTAATCATGCCCCCCCCCCCCACCGCCCCCCATCAGACTAGACCGGCTCTGCCTTTGTGTGGTGTTGCATTACACCATAGTTCTGTGGAGAAAGTTTGCATTATTGAACCGCAGTCTGCCGTCTACATATTTAATACTGTAACGGCTACTCATTTAGTTACCGTCCCGCCAGCAAAAGGTCGAATCTCTCCCACTGGCCCCTCTCACTGGGCGTCTGCCTCATGAAGGCACCTTTTATGAGCCGCCTTGGTTTGGCCAGGTCACCAAAGGCACTGAAGTACCCCCGGCGATTAGCACCACTAAACAGTCTCTAATGGGACCCACCCAATTCAGTTCAGTTCAATTTTATCTGTATAGCACATTTTCACAACATTACATTGTGTCAAAGTGCTTTACATAATCTCTGCCCTCAAAAGCCCCCAGTGAGCAAGCCAGAGGTGACAGTGGTGAGGAAAAACGCCCTAGACGGAAGAAACCTTGGGAGCCCATCCTCCAGGGGCCAGCAGAAACAAAATGAATATATATCAATCCATCCATCTTCTGAAACCACTTGTCCTCTTCAGGGTCACAGGGGAGAACATGCAGACTCCCCTCACACAGAGCCAAGGCAGAGATGTGAACCCTCGTCTCAGAAGTGTGAGGCAACAGTGCCACCCCCACAAAATGAACAAAAATTTTTACAGTCCAAACTTTAAGATTCAGATGTAAAACCGGTGCCATTAGAAATCTGCTACTCTGGTCCCAACACTCTAAGGGTCCTGCAAGCTCGCTGGTGAATCTAGTTGATTTCCTCTCAAAGGGCTTTCAAGTGCCCGGCATTGGTTCCCTAAATGTGATTGATTCCGCCAATCTGTTGGTGCCGGGAGAAAGAGCAGCTTCTGGCTCCGCCCACTACTGTGCCGACGCTGGCGGTCACACTTTCTCTGTGAGACCCGCTCCCATCTCTGCACCCTCCTTGCTGGGAGAAGCATGGCTGATGTGGTTAACTGGCCTTAAAAAGGAGAAGGGTCCACCCAGGGGTCTCCTTAGCTACTCCCTAATAAAATAATCCCCTCATGGTTTTTCTATGGGTTCTGAACAGCAGAGAAAACCAAATAAGAGTGTTGCTGTTAATTTTAATGACATCTTTACCCAGTTTATCATGTGAGTGTTTTACTTTTTTTCATATTGGATCCCCAACCCAGAATAATCCAGTTATGTTCCAATAATTGAAGTGCAGGGGTTGCCTCACCAAAATGACAGTCTAAAGACTAAAACATTGGCTCATTGGGTCCCAAAACCAGCTGAGGTGGACCTGGGGCTAACATTCTAAGCTGAGCACCCATCACCACCCACACCCCGGGCTGGTATTACCACAGGTTACCGTGGACCTCCTGTTCATGTCTCCTTCTCACTGACCTGGGCTTCTCTTGGGCCAAGTGCTGGGGGCGTGTTAAGATGGTCACATGACCTTACTGTACAGCTACGCCCTAACAACACACACTAAAACGGCCTAGGCTGGCCATAAGCGTCTCCAGAACCTCCGTCAATTGCATGCTGCTCATGCATCGCGTGGCCCGGCCCAGTCCGGTCAGGTCCGGAGAAGGGGGGTGGACTCAACCCAGCCTAGCAGCTCCAGGACTAACCTTGTCGGCCGCCCGCCACATGTACCAGACCTTTATGTGCTGAGACCAGATGTTGACTGATGGGTGGACCTGCACATGTTTGAACAATCTCATTAGCCGTTACTGCCTTCGAGAACCCCCCCCCCCCATTATAATAATGCATTATTATGAAATGTAAACAACACCATAAATGGGCCGTCATAATGTGGAAGAGTTGGGGGCAGGCTCTTTCTAGGATGCGGCGATCTGCTCTCCAGCTCCTGTGTAGGAGCCCCTAGTCGGAGGGGCTTTTCCCGGCTTCGGGGGTGAGCCAAGACGAGCATAACACGATTCGCTGCCCGGGGAGCGGACTTACGTCAGCGTGGCGCACATGGGCTCATGTCGGGGGGGAGCACTGCTAGGCTAACTTAA
The DNA here is from genome assembly GCA_026774425.1 of Petrocephalus zakoni. Lineage (NCBI taxonomy): Eukaryota > Metazoa > Chordata > Actinopteri > Osteoglossiformes > Mormyridae > Petrocephalus > Petrocephalus zakoni. The sequence goes on along the minus strand of JAODKN010000039.1, from coordinate 8,791,735 downwards.
TCATAAGCCGTGCATTCCCACATAAAAAGAATCGCATTTAAATTTCAAGCACCGAGTTTGTGTTTATTACACTTGGTCTGGTGAATGGGACTGAGGGCGTCGGTACCGATCGGCCACTTTCTTGGACATTTGCACAGGCGGCGTCAAGTAATTACCCAGAGGCTCGGCTCGCTCATTTCGCAGCACTTCAAGCGAATCGAGGAGCGGCGTGTTCTGCGGGATGCATGAGGCTTTCCGGCCCGCTCTCCCCGCGAACCCCCCGCTGCTCGGCCTCCCCGCCCGGTGCTAATGAGAAACGCCGGCGGTCTAAATCCGCGTGACCCCGCAGCCTGGATTCCAGCGCAGCCCCCCGCGTTCTCCTCACAAGCCGCTACCGTCCCACCTGCCCTGTCCCCATGTTTTCACTTTGCCAATAATTGGTTTCAGAAAAAGTGGCTGAAATTAACATTGTTTTAGAATTATTCCTGAACTATTTTCGAATTCAAAATCTGCCCAGCTATAATAAAATTAGAGGGGGAAAATGGAAATGCTTTAACGTTTAATGTAGGATTATGGTGCAAGCACACCACACTAATTGACTAAATGTTAATGCCAGCTTAATGTGTATGACCTGTAAATTAACTTTACGAAGATCAGACGGTGACAAGTCAGCTTTCAGCGAATGGACTAATTAGCATTCACTCTTTGTCGTAGCTGACATACTGTTTATTTAATCATTACATTGCATGTGATGTTATGTTTATTGTGCCAAGACCGCATATTTAACTCATGTGACCCCTTACCTAAGGTGGGATTGGTCACGTGCATTGCGGTCACTATTACATCTTTCTCATAAAATTGCTACTAGGTGGCGGTGGTCCTATATTGTTGTACTATCTCATCAAGTGAATTAAATTGTGGATGCTGTAAGCTGATTATGACAAGGAGACCTACACTGCATGTTTCTGAAAGGTTTTCATTTCTCAGGTCACAACAGTGGTTAGGCAGCAAACCATTAAGAGTGGCTTTCTGGTTTCTGACCCAATATCCCAATCAGCGTTCCTGTAACCAACAAACGGATCCTGCCTTTGGACAAATTAGTGGAGTCTCTTACATGGTATTAAGAGAACAGGAGTGGAAGTTTGGCAGGAAACTGTGGCATGCTGATTATCGGTGGGGAATGTGCAGGGTGGAGAGATTCCCCGTCACGTGAGCGTGCTGGGTGGCCGTGCACATGGAGGATACTCACACAGCTGTTTGTGAGCTTCCTCTTTGGCTCTTTCTGCAAGTCACAGCATTAGCAGGCAGCTTGATGGCATTAGCTAGTTGACCACGTCAACTGCTGCAAGGCCACAGATATCTGAGGTGTGCCACCCCAAAAGGATCAGAGGCCATTCCAGGAGCTCAAGAAGAACAACACCTGCTGTTTGTCGATCCCAATCAGATGCCAAAATGACGTTAGCTGCCGATAGCTGCCCCTGCTGTACGACCCCATCAGCAAACGCCTCCGTAACCCAGCCGGTCCCTCATACCGGATCCAGACATCTTACGTAACTCGCAGGTAGCTCGCCAGAATATGAACGCATTGTCACCGTTGCGGGTCGCTCTCTGCTCATATGGGGCCGGATCACGATGGCAAGCAGCAGGGTTTCCCGGGCACACCGAGCCTTGGCCTGCATCGCTGAGCGACACGGTGGTGGAAAATGGTGGCTACGGTAATCTTGGGATTAGGATCATGATCCTGGGCGACGGAGGAAGATATGGGCCCCCTTTGTTTGTCTGGCTCGCTCCTCAGAAGTTGGCCTGCATCTGAGAAAAGTCATTGAGGCGGAATTCATAAACGCAGCACCGTGTTTTACGTGGCTGTACCGTGATCAAACCTCAGTCAAAGCAGTGACCATATTGGAATGTGCATATAGTGGCAGGTCAATGGAGTGTTCCTTGTGATCCACATCAGAGAACCGATATCTCGCCCTACACATGGCATTATGGTGCTTAGGACTGGCTCAGAATTCACCCTGAAGAAGGCATGTGGAAATATTATTCTTTTTTAGATGTTTATGGTCCCCCAGTTAAATTTAGTCACTAGCTACATCAATGTGTTGATAAGAATCCATAGTAATTCCACATAATCAGATTCAGTACATTTGTGCTGCATTTGGAAGTAATTCCTGCGATCTCTAACGTAAAGGAGCCGTATCACTGCCATGCGCTCCCCGGATTCCAGCGTTAAAGTAGCTTTTAGCTTAATGTCAGTGCCTTTAACATAGACATATAGGGACATACTGAGAGTCCAGATGCCATGGGCAAGGCTTTACATTCCTAGATGTCATCTAGATGTGTTTTCATCAGGTAGCTGAAATAGTTTATTTGAAACGATTTGGATTATTAATAAAATGGTGTGGAAAGGTTAAACTACGCATCATCACGCTATTCATCAGTTTAATTATATTTCAAAAATTACTTCAGTAGTATGTAGTAATATTAGTAGTATGTAGTAACATTTGTAGTATGTAGTGCATACTACTATGTATGCAATGAAGGCAAAAGGCCTTTATTTTTCAGGTTAAAATTGACAATTTACATTAGCTACCCAGCAATCCTACAAAAAAATATAAATGAAATGAATATCCATCATATGCAGCAACATCTCTGACAGTCTGAGCCAGCGTCTGACCAGCTATGGGTCATATTCTCCAGGCCACTTTCTACGATCTTTTTATACTGAACAAAAAGTCGGAATTGCAGTTCTCTCCTGATGTCGCAAGGCGTGTCATTTCTAAGAAGCTTAGCTCTCTGAGGTAGATTTATGCTCATAGATTGTTCCACTGTCTGCTCATATAAATAACATTCGATAACCATTAATAAATATCCTTTCCAAAGCAGTGCATTCACTGCAAGGTTTATTTTAAGGGAATTCATCATGACAAAATCAATATTTATAAGGTTTTGTTGCATTATTAATAAATCAATATTGAGTTTGTATTTATTATAATGATATAACTGCTTTTGCAGCACAGGGTTCTGGGTAGCCTGGAGCTTATCGCAGGCGGCATAGGGCACAAGGCAGGGCATGTACTGGGTGGCATGCTGGGTGCAGAATGAGGCTATAGTGACACGCACTGAGCCCCTGTACTGCCCTGTCTATTATAAGTGTATGTATTCTGTGTACGCCCTGAGGAGTCCCATGTGTGTCCTGCGCGGGGGTGTAATGATTCTCCAAATCTACGGTTCTGTTCAGACTTCGGTTTTTGAGCCTAATTATTTTAAGCCTAATAAACAGAAGAACACATTAGATTAACTTAACTTCACATAAAATAGCCAAGTAAACTAAAATAATTAAATACGATGTTATACTCTACTGGGTAACGGAAATGCTCCCACACCGCTGCCTTGAAGGGAAGGAAAAGGGAACGGAAAAGGGAAAGGGATTGGAAAAGGGAACGGAAAAGGGAAAGGAAAGGGAAGGCAAAAGGGAACGGAAAAGGGAAAGGGATTGGAAAAGGAAAAGAACGGAAAAGGGAAAGGAAAGGGAACTGAAAAGGGAAGGGAAGGAAAGGGGAACGATAAAAGGGAACGGAAAAGGGAAAGGGAAGGAAAGGGGAACAGAAAAGAGAAAGGGAAGGGAAGGGGAACGGAAAAGGGAAGGGAAGGGAAAGGGAATGGAAAAGGGAAGGGAAGGTTATGGAAAAGGGAAGACTCAGGGTTATTATCCACCTTGAGTAATGAAATTAGCCTAGCTTTTACCGCAGGTGCGATCACTCGATCATGATTGGACCAAAACAGTCACATGACGCACCAGCTGGAAGACAACAAACTAGGTGCAATGTGTAAAATTTACAAAATCTACAACTTGCCCTAACTTTTAATAGAATTATAATTTCGTGATTAAACTGCATTTAGTGTTTTAGTAATAATTGTGAAATGAGTTCTGTAACACCAGGCTGCACCTCCCTTCCAGAACCGTGACACAAGATTGTGAACATTTGTATCACAGTTTGGGTCTGATTCAGAACCATACACCACTAGTCCGGCAGTGGACTGGCACACCTTCTGCTCAGACTGCACAGGCCTTCCATGGATAAGCAGTTTAAGACAAATGAATCTATATGTATGTAGTCTGAGCTTCACAGAATGTATAATGAGCCTTGATGAGGGATTTGCATCAGGAGATTTAGTTTGTGCTTAACTTAGCCAGAATAATAACTGTATTCATTCCACTGCTATTGCCTCAAAAACTCTCTGCATTGTTTGTGAATTACAAGTGTATTGTGGGCAGAAATCACTAACAGTGAACTGCATATGTGTAACCACACGCTAGTCTAAACCAATTCCATGTAGTATTCAGAGATGACAGGCAGGTCTATTTTTATCAAACCTAACTTCAACTGCTGAGATTCAGATGTAACCTCACTGAGTTAAAAGTCAGTGTCACTGCCTTGGTTGTGGTCTGATTTAACACACACAAAGGATAATCCCAAGAGATCTTGGTTATGCTCAAAGTTTTGTGCTCCCATTGAGAATTCTCACATTGAGCAGCACAAGTGCATCCCTCCAGTGTTCCCATTTCATTCCGGAACGTTCCCCGGAAGCTTCTGTGACACCGAGCTGCTACCGGTGCTGTCATTTTACAGCCTTGATGCGGGTGCCACTTTGACAGTGTTGTAACAATCGTTATGTACTAGTTATGTACTCTTGCTTCTAGATCTAATAATTAAAGCTGTATTTACGGCACCTCTGACTGAGTCACTGGCAGATTAACTGTCATCCTGTGGGAATAGAGGGGATTCAGACTTCCGCATTTTGTCAGTGGCATAATGCAGTGTCTTTTGTGTAGGCTCCAGTGCTCTGAAGTCAGGATGAAGGAATTCCAGGAGCCATCTTTTATAAATGAGAATCTCAAATCTACTGACTTGCATCCTTCCCGGTCTCTTTGATCAGAAATCAGTGGTTTGCGCTGTTTTTCTCTTCGGTTGCTTCTGATTAGAGGTGGCATTGGGATTTATTTATTTTTTTTAAAGAAGTGCAGTTGTTCGAAAGTACCTTTGCCCCCGAATTGAGGTTGAAACGTTCAAGTCATTATACACAAGTTTGTATGTATGTCAGTGATTTGTAGGTGAGTCAGAACCAGCATTTTTGTGAATGATCTATCATAGATGGAACGGAATATCCAGCTGTCCTACTGTTTTTGTGTGTGTGTGTGTGTGTGTGTGTGTGTGACACAGTCAACGAGCTAACGACAAAAATAGACCCTGAGCATCGATGTTGCTGTGGAAATAACATGTGTACCTTATAAGTACAGTACTACTGCTTAACGGGAAGATGGTGACCTAACCAGGTATCAGCCCGAAAGCTGACAGTGACCGCCATCAATGACGTCGCCCGGGCCTCGAAAGCAAGCACTCTTTCCGAGAACTTGTGCTTTGCTGGAGGGATTTCTTCTAATTGCATCTGTATAAACAATCGCTAAAAGCTTTCGGGGCTTTTCTGTTCTCTATACAGCGAGAGGTGGCAGTAATTTATGAGGGGTATGTATTCAACTACAGCTGCGGGACAGCGACAGGTCAACTAAATAAACGAAGTCTGACCTCCGAGAACTGTTTGGCAACTGGCGGAATAAAATCTGTCAGGTAGCCTTTAAATATCGTTAAGAGATATTAAAGAAATTATGGGTGTGCTCTGATCCTGGAGCCACCGCCCGGTCATTGATGACAGGCTGTCCTTCACATGCTCCGCTGTTGCGTTTCGTGTTTGGCAGTCCATCATGTTACCTTGAACGAGGCTCCCGACAGCCATCCCATCCCAAGGCGGCCATTTTGGATAGATCGGCAGTTTTATCAAGGACACCGAAGCCTTGAAAGTTTGGAAGCCCCAATGGATGCACCTGGCCTTCCAATTGGACAGAAGCGAGGCTCCTTAGCCGGCAGAGAACATCTGGTCAGGAACAGAACATGTGGATGAGAGGCCTTAGTGGTGTAAAGTTCCAGTGAGTTACACCTGTTTCCAGTGCAAACCATTCTCAGAAAATTGCTGTAATGTAGCTGCTTAGCCTACTTTATCCAAGGCCACTTACTGTTCCCAAGCAGAATATTTTTCATGCACTTCAGTTTAAATGCCGAAACGGGGTGATATTTGGACCATGAACTGACCACATCCATGGAACCAGTTGATGACCTTAACATCAAGTATACCCACTTACTCTGTATGACATCACACACAAGACTGTAATCTTAAAATATTGCAGGCACTTGAAACTGCTAACTGCTACGAGTGTTATTCCAAGCATCGCGGAGTCTGTTTATGACGTATGAGGCGGACTGACGCCTGGACCTCAGAGCCAGCCAGCAGTGCTGGAAATACCATTCTGACGCTTATAAACCAAATGCATAAACACACTTTGTTCATTCAAACACCAGTGCTCTGTTGTGTCTTTTCCTCGGCTTTTCAGTACAATCGTGCTCTCTGCCGTCGTTTGTAAATAGTCAGACGGGAGCAGTCGATAGCTTGGTCGATAGCTTTTCCGTGACAATGGGTCACGCTGCGACTGAATGGGAATGCTGACTTACAGCCAGCAGCAGCGCGCCAGCCGGGGGCCGTCACTAATCCACCTGCTGCCCCACCACTGGCATTAAGCATAACAGCAGAGCACAGGACACCTCACACTGCTCGCTTCCTATAGGCACTGATAAGGGGCCACAGGGGGGAAGCGCTCTTCTCTTCTTTTTTCTCTTTCCTTCCTTCCTTCCTCTGTTCCCTTTCTCCTCCCCGTCCCTTTCCTTCCTCATCCTTTCCCTATTCCTTTTCCATCCCTTTTCCTTTCTCTTCCGTTTCCCTTCCTTTCCTTTCCCTTTCCCGTTCCCTTCGCCTTCCCTTTCTTTTCCATTTTCCTTCCCTTTCTTTTCCCTTTTCCTTCCCCTTTGCCTTCCCTTTCTTTTCCCTTTTCCTTCCCTTTCTTTTCCCTTTTCCTTCCCTTTCTTTTCCCTTTTCCTTCCCTTTCTTTTCCCTTTTCCATTCCCTTTCTATTCCCTTTTGCGTTCCCTTCCCCCTTCCTTCCTTTGTCCCTGTATTGTTCTGTCTGCCATAATGATGTCGTAATGAACCATAACACACAATAAGGTGCTATATAAAAATAAATTGAATTCTATATGGAACCTTATGCCCACTATAACTTGTAAAATATGAGAGAAAACTGGGTACTAAACAAAGAAATGCATTATTTTTCATTCCTGACCACTTATAGAATGAAATCAGAGCGTGTTGGTAGGCTTGAGTGGCGCCATGTACCCGTTGGCCTTCCCCAAGACTTCCCTGCAGTCACTGCTGGGACTTCAGCCCCCTGGCCCCAAGTGCCGAATTCAATCGAAAAGTCGTCATTTTCTAGGCAGCTTTACTCCCGTTTTCTACAGCAGACCGACGTGTGCACGGCTGAGGGAGGGCTGTGATATTACATGTAACTCTTACCCGTCTGTGATTTTCGTGGCAGAAGATGCCCTTCGCTCTACTCGCCTCAAGTAGGTCACCCACAACTAACTGGCTACGTTTGCCCTGCATAGTGAGTCAGGCACCTGCAATTTCCACAGCGAGACACCCCCCCCACCCCAAATGCCACACTCTGCCACATACACAGTAGACTCCCACACACTTGCAAACATATAAATAGATAATTTGCGACATGATATGGAACCAACGAAAGAGTCTTATAAAATGCCACAGAGAGCCTTGAAAAATTAGAGGCTACGAAAACGTCGTCGGGGTTTGCCAGAGAGCTGGGGCCATGCTTCAGTCGTCCCAAATGAATGATGAACGTCCCACTCGGGCTGCAATGTGGCTAGATCCCCAACTGAATGTACACCCTTCGGGGGCCAGCTCTCTGTGTCTGCCGTACACCTAAGCCGCTAGTCTCTGAGCGCAGCACACCGGTTCGCCCTGGGTTACCCGGCATCTCCATGACACTAAATGGTCCTTTTAACAACTGGAACAGGATTTGTTTGGCAAATTTGCTGCTGGGTCAAACAAATGCACAGGGGATGGTCGGATGTGAAATCGGTATGGCCTCTGCCCACGCTTCCTCTGGTGGGACAAACAGTGCCACAATGTCGCCGGCGGCCATGTTTACGGCACGCTTTCCCTACGGCCACGAGTCTCTCCGCCATGCTAGGAACTAGGATCAGTGGGCTCCCTAATCTTTCAGTAGGAATGGAGAGAGAGAGAGAGAGGGAGAGGGAGAGAGAGAGAGAGAGAGGGAGAGGTGGAGAGAGAGAGGTGGAGAGGGAGAGCGAGAGAGAGAGGGAGAGGGGGAGAGGGAGGGAGAGAGAGAGAGAGAGAGGGAGAGAGAGAAAGAGAGGGAGAGAGAGGGAGGGAGAGCGAGAGAGGGAGAGGGAGAGAGAGAGAGGGAGTGTTTTTCACACATTTTCCTTCTGAGCCAGATGTCTTCATTCTCACCGACGGGGAGGCGGGCTTTTCAGAGCCGGGCGGTGCTACTGGGCTCGCCGCAGTGGGCCGGCCATTCGCAGTGCCCCGCAGAACTCTCCATCATGAAATGCGGGCTCCAGTAAAATGGGACATACCTGTAAGTGTGAGTGATGCCCCCAGGAGCTCCATGCCTCGTACACTTGGGCAGTCCAGCCCTCTCAGGCACGCTCTTCTGCACCTGCGGTCCCCTGTGCATGTTTTGGGCATGGGGGTGGGGGGAATTGGTGACATGGTTTTTCAAAAAGAGCTCTTTTTGTAGGCCTACTTACTGCCTTCCCCACTTATGAGTATCAGTGGAGCAGCCAAACCTCACACAGCCGGCGTTCCGAGAGCCACCACGGGCAGCCCACGTAGCATCCAGCCGGGTGGAGTCTTCCACAGTGTTCGGCGTCCGATGGTGGGAAGTGCCTGGCCTCAGCAGAAGAGCTTGGTGTCGCCGCAAAGCATCAGTGGAGGAAGAGGGAAAAAAAAGAGAGAATGAGAAAGGGAAAGCCGCAGCGTGTAAAAATAGCTCCCTGCCTTGAAGAGTAATTAGTTCTGGTGATGGTTCATTTACACGTGGCTGGGGAGCGACGCGCCACTGCTGTGGAACATTCACAGATGATTCCACGGGCTGCCCGTGGGGGCGCCTTCGTCAAGGCGGAGGAAGACTAGGAGAGTCCGGCGGTTGATAGGCCACGGCTGTGGAACATTCACAGATGATGCCACGGGTTGCCCGCGGGGGCACCTTCATCAAGGCGGAGGAAGACTAGGAGAGTCTGGCAGTCGATGGGCCAAGGTGACTTTGTAAGCGGCGCCGGCGGAGGTGGTCATGATTAACAGAACCAGTCATGAAACGGAAAAAGAAACCAGGAGTTGTTATATATGGGGCACATCATGCCTGTTTAAGCGTAGGAGACCTATGGCACTCCATTAACGGCCCTACTACTTTCATTTTTTGTCGTCTGAGCCAAGACAACTGTCATAAGAACATAAGATGGGCATGGGCATTTCACTGACATTGTGGCATTAGAGAGCAGTAAGGGAAACGTGCAAAAATACAGTATATATATATATCAGGTCAGGCAGGCACTTTTATATATACAGAATTTTGTTGCTCTTGGTTTTCATATGTGAATTCTGACACAGAACATTGAGCTCCTTTCTGTGTGTGAAAGAAGCCAACGTTCTTAGGAAATACAGTGACAGCTTTGTGGCGGATTCATTTCAAAATGGTTCCCTCTTCCAGACCATCTGAACTTGGATCAGTGAATTTTTATCATCATTCGGATGATACAAGGGTCTGTAGTTAAGGAGACAGATTCTCAGATTGAAGTAGGTCAAACAAGGTCAAGATCCTAAGGCCAGATTTTTCTATAAAATCTGCAGTCCTAGACCATGGATTTCCTAATGGCTGTACTAACGGTTTCTCAATCATAGGGCATTTTGATCTTTATCAATGCTGAATGCTACACTTGCAAAGGCTATGGCACCTTAATTTCAACAGCTCTTGAAATGGACAAATGTCTTTATGCGATCCTGTTTGCCAAAAGATTAAGGGGTGGGTTAAGAAGTTAATCTGAACGTGGAGAATCGGATAAATGGGTGCAAAAAGATTGTTCTGAAATCGGGAACTCTGTAGTACCCTGTAGGCCGGGGCTGGGGGGAGAGAGCGAGAGGGACAGCTGGCGCAGCCCCCCCACCCCAGAGAACATGGCAGTGCTTTTGCACAGCTGGCCCACACTCACTGTCTTCCGGAAAAGCAGCGGTCGCAGGTGATTGGTGGCCCGTAATCCATGCACGCCTAGCGTGGGATTGCACGGCAGAGCTACACCTGCAGTCGCTGAAGCCCCCACAGTTACGGCATACGTGTGTCAGAGAGAGGGAGGGTGGACGCTGGACAACCGGACGTGCGTGCAGGAGATCACAGCACACAGGAAGAAGCA
>JAODKN010000039.1:8736838-8755888 GCA_026774425.1 Petrocephalus zakoni | reverse complement strand
ACCCCCCCCCCCCCCCCCCCCACCCACAACTTAACAACTCCTCAAAAACGGGGGGGGGGGGGGGGAAGGTTCAACAAAGACAGCAAAGACATGCAGGCAGCCAAGCGGCACATTCCCATCCAGTACATTAAGTGCACAGCCTGCAGGCATCAGTCAGGGAGACTGAGCAGCAGCGAGTGTCCCAATCCCTCTGAAAGGAAGCAGAGGGAGCCTAGCAGCTGTCCCATTCCCTCTGAAAGGAAGCAGAGGGAGCCTAGCAGCAGGCCGTGCCCTTACGGCCAAACACGGCAAACCGTCCTCTGACACTGAGCCACCATAATGAGCTGCCAGTCAAGGACTGGGGGTAAACACCCTCACTGCTCATTAGGACAAGCCTTAGGCATCTGGCTTTTTGGAAAATACTTCAACGACAGCCCTCCTGGTTTGCCTTCGAAGGTGCCGGAGAAGGGTATGCAGTGTACGACCACAAAGACGAGACTGTTCAGCTCCGACTTAAACAATGTGTCTGCATCATACAGCAGAGTACAGTATATCCAAGTGGGGGGCAGTGTAAATTGTCTCCCAAATATCTTGCATTGTTCTGCCCAAAACTCCAACAAACTTACAAAAATAAAATCGTAATAAAAAAAAAAAAAAAAAAAAAACGACACACTAGAGAGAATATGCATAACTACGAGTGCAAGGTGAACTTTGGAGAGAATGTGGTTAGTTCTGTACAGTAGTGCACAAGGCCATCCGCACAAGTGCAGCCGCAGACCCTGGGAGATGAGTCACCTCTCGCTGGACTCCCCTGCGGTAAAACTCAGGTCCTCGGAGCTCAGCGTGTCGCCTGCAAAGAGAGAATCCCAGCAGCCCTTTTAAAACGGCGGCTCGCCGGCGTCACACCCGCGTCGCGGAGAGCGTGCTCCGGTACCCACCCGGACAAGGCAGCGCCCGGGCGTCGTAGCGGCAGTCGCCGGCTTCCAGGACCACGGCCTCATCCTCGTTCTCCGTGTCGCACTCGATCTCGCTGTCGCTGCTCATGCCGGGCAGCAGATGCAGCGGCTGTTTCTGGCAGGCCAGCCCTGCGGAGGTAGTCACAGGCCTGTCCGGAACTCCTCCTTGGTTGTGCCCTAGCAGTTTGCTTGAAGCAAGCTCCCATTGACCGCTAAACCAGAGTTTGTGTCACTCCAAGCATAAATGGAATGAAACATTCCCACAATACACCCCTCCTTGGGTCTCTTTCACTGGCTCCCTCCAAGTGCACATCAAGCCAAAGGCTTTTCAGAGCAGTTAACGCAATGGCGGCAGCCCTGCAACGAGTCACTCATCAGGAACCAACGGTCTCTCTCCCCCGCTCCATCTACAATCAGTGACTGAACGTTGCTTGTGAATGCTTCGTGAAAACACGTCTAGGGTGACCTATTGCTTCCTCGTTTGGGGGAATGAGCTACCAAACTACAGCCCTTCTGCTGAGTTCTTCACAATCTTTGAGAATTGCCTTAGGACTTCTCCAGGGAACACCCCGATTCTCCAAAGCAGTCCCCAGTTACGGCGTCACTTGGCACTTCTAGATGCCCTACGGCAGGGGGGTGAAACTGCAGTCCTGGAGGGCCAGAGCCCTGCACATTTTTGGTTTTACCCTCATTTAACACACCTGATTTCAACTCTTTGCAGCTAATTACCACACAGCTCTTCAGCTCAATCATTTGTGGTGGAACAGGGAAAGAACTAAACTACACAGGACACCGGGCCCCAGGACTGGAGTCTGACCTGTACCCTACTGTATTTTGCACCAGATCTCCTAGCCTCTCCTGCAGTTACACCCGCTTCTCTGACACCAAGTTCTAATGTCTTGTATAACTCCAGTATCCAGGTGCTTTTTACTGGTCCCTGACTGGACAACTAACCTGACAGAACAACCCAGGCTGGCTCTTTGACAGCAATGTACTTGTGATGCATTATTTCAGCTCACTTGCATGTCACTTGCACAGTAACAGAGAGTAAAAAGGAGCAAACCAAACGAAAGAGACATGTGGGCAGGAGTCACCTTCTTCAGGGTGAGAGGAGGCTCCCTCCGACCGCACCAGCAGGGACTCCCGGATCTCGCTGGGGGCCTCCAGGTCGCCGTCCAGGGAGCTGTCAGTCAGACCAGCCCTGTGTGGAAGTGGGGGCGCACTCAAATCACAGGATCCGCATAATCAGAATCGACAGAGTCAAGGCAAGTGCTGGAAGGGTTAGACGTAGCCTCGACATGGTACCGAATCTCTGCAGCATGAAAAGCTGCACAGAGAAGGCTTACTCATGACACCAGAGGTGGTGACTAGTGACTAAGTACAGAAAGTAGGAATCCAGGCCAAGATTTTGTTTCAACCAACCGGATTCCTACTTTCTGGACCTGAACTCCCCACCTCCGTATGGACAGAGTATGGACCCATCCTTCAGCACCTGGCTTTGGCGCTCATGCCTACCCCATGGCAGGGGGCCTGCGGGTCTTGGGGGCCGGCAGGACACTGTTGAGGCCGGTCATGCTGAAGAGGTCGGCACTGGTGGCCCCGTACTGCTCCTCGTGCTTGGAGCTCGACGGCTTGTCGCGGGACGCGCAGCCGGAGCTGCTCACAGGGGACGTGGAGGCGTGGATCCCGCCACGCGCCTTTGGGGCCCCTGCAGCAGACAGGCGCCCTCTAGCGTTCTCATGGGGCATGACAGCAGCAAGGCATCCCATTGGCGTGGGAACCTTGCAAAGAGCCAAACTAAAAACCGAAACGTAGCCGCGAGACGCTATGGAGAAGCTAAAAAGCGAGGGCAGAAAACTGCGGCTGCATATTTATTATCCATTACCATCTTTATTTATGGGTTTATTTTTACACTGAAATTGTATGTGGTACTGTGTAACGTGCAATCTAACTACAAACAAGTACCCTCCAGGGTAATCAAAGTACTCAGACTCATTATTAATCTAAAACGGCTCATTTTGACAGCAAATGCCTGAGATACGGGCCTTTTCCTGGGGAGATACAGACCTTCTCCCGCAGAGGGCCCGTCCCCCCTCCCGCCTTCAGAAGCCGCATCCCCGGTTTGGCCCCTGGATTCCTTGTCGGCACCTTCCACCGCCCTGCGCAGGGACAGGCTGCCGGCAGCCCCCCCGGCTTCCTGCTTGGGAGGGGGCACCTTCTTGGCGCCTGTGGCAGACACATAGGGGCCCGACGTCAGAGCGGCGTCACCAAGTAGCGCCCATGATCCCACCCCTTCCCACAGCTTCACTTTGGCGCCACCTCCAGAACCCACTCCCGGTACCTCTGAACCAATCACAGGACAGCGCTTGGCACCAAAGAGCAGCAGAACTCAAAGGCTGCACGCCGATTTATGTAGTTAGACAATTTCATCCCTCGTTCCTCCCGCTCTTTGATTTATTCACTTTAAAGGCTTAAAACAAGCGAATGCTTCAGCAGAGCGAGTAAATGAGAAGTAACAGGAGGAAGTTAAAACGTAGCGGTTTGGCCGGAGCCTCGCGGTCTCACTCACCGGCCCGGCAGTGTCTGGCCGCTGCCGGCCCCTTGCTCAGGAGCTCCTGGCCGTTGGGTTTCCCTCGCCCGCCCTCGGCCTCCCCCGGCACCAGTGAGCAGGGGGCCCCGGACGGGCTGGCTCTGGACTCCCCGGCCCCCTGTGCTTCCAGGTGACACTTCACGTCCGACATTTTGCTGCGCACCTCCGCCATCTGGGCCTTCAGCCGGATCAGGACCCCGGAATCCGGGGCTGACCGCCGCACTGCCTGCGGACGCCTCTCTCGATCCTTCCTGGAGTTGGTTTGGACTGAAGGGGGGCGGTAGAGAAAGCGAAACGGGACAAACTGAGATGTGCAGGACGGCGGGGCGAAGGGCAATGGTAGAGGGCAAACACAGTAGGCGGCATGCCTGTGCTCTGCAGCAGGGAGGCCGGGGGCCGCGGCTGGAGACCCCACAGGGACTCCACGCTACTGCGATCCTTCAGGTCCAGCAGCTGGATGAGAATGACCGGGTCAATCTCCAGGAGGCTGCTGCTGGTGGCTGAGGCCAGGCTGGATGCCCCACGCCGCAGGCTGCGCGTGCCAGGGTTCGATCCCCCTGTAGACAGCACCAGGACCATGCGCTACTAATCATACTATATTGGGGGTGCAAGTATACAACCATATAGTACCAAAAAAGCCAGCGGCCGGACAGATGTGCACGCCCATCATCTGAACCCCTGGTGATTATTGTGTATGTGCCATATCATGCCGATTATATCGTGATTTTATCAAAGCAGCTAGGGCTGCACGACATGACAAGCGTGGGGTGTCCCCGGATGACAGCGGTGGGGAGGCTGCAGCCTCTCCGCTGGACAGCAGTACCTGCCGCTCCGGCCACGTCCTCCGCCAACTCGCCTTCCTCCAGCTCCAGATTCCCGCCGTACTCCACATCATTCTCGCCAGACCTGGGGCACGGGGAACGGAGAGGCAAGTTACTAATTCCTGTCCATCAGGCAGAGACGGGCGGCGAGCCAAACTTTGGTAATTAAATGGCCGAACTTAAGACATTTGAATGGTGTGATATTCTAATTGGCAAGGTGCTGGGTGGCCGATAACTCAACCCACACAACTTATCTACACACCACCAAACAGCCAGACTACGTCTTTGCTAAAGACCAAGAAAGAACAAGAAAGTTCAAATTCAGAAAGGCGAGCATTCCAGGAGAAGCGCACCGTGACCCCCCCCCCCACACCACCCTGCATTTCACAAGCCCTCCCCCATCCAAATAACCTGGACCCCAAAAGAGAGCCACCTGGTTTTCTGCATTACAGCCCACACAGCATAACCTTTCCAGCAGAGAGACTCATTACTAAGAGTTAGAGAGAATGCCCGTTTAGAATGCACTCAGCAACAGCCACTTTTAATGTCAGGCGTGAGGCAAAAATAAACAGGGAGAATGCTTAGACAGTGCAGAGAGACTGAGGCATCAGGTCAGCAGAAAATGTCCAGTCCATACGCAGAGCACTTTTCAGAAGGGTTGCAACAGCTGCTTTGATTAAAAGGCCAACAGACCAACAGACCAGAGCGGCCAACAGAGAACCTCTAAAGCGTCTAATTAGGAGAAAGCACTTCCTGGCTGCAGGGCCCCGGCTGCGGGTACCTGGGCAGGTTTTAACTCCCCATCCATCAGTGGTGACAGGGACAAACGTCTTGACAAGAAACCGGCGGGTCTCGGAAAGGACCAAGCAGCAAAGTTCTATGGAGGCGACCGACTGCCCGCGTCCAGCACCTCAGGACGGAGACGACGTCTTTCCCCACTTCGCCAGAGGAAGACTGAGCCTCTGCCCAACAAATACAGTTTTATTCCTCTGCAATATAACGAATAGGTACTTAAAACATCATGTCATGGCTAATTTCGATTCTGCTGAGATTTACAGGTCTCCACAGAACCGTTTTGTGCAACTGCCACTAAAAGTACAACCAGTAAGGCCAAGACAAGAGGGAACACGCCAAAGTTCAGGTGTACAGTCAAAGTTGTGCGATTTCTGATGTATGCCGAGCCCAAGAATTTCATTACCGGCAATGATGCGCCACTCTCATCTGTATATGACAAACCTGCAGTAACAAAATCACCATAACGCCACCAAACCAAGGTAATACACACCACTCCACAATAACCCTAAAATGGAAGCCAAATTGTGTGAAACGCCAAGAATTAAACAAACCAGAGACACACACTAGCGGGCCCAAACGCACACTGGATTCAGATCCACAGCTTGTAAGTGGTCCTACACAGGCCTCTCAAGCCACTCAACTCCAGAAATAACCAAAATACCCACAATGCCCTTTATTCTGGCCTGTCGGGTCATTAGTCCATAAAACGGGCGTTTACACTCATCAGCCCGGGGGCAGCATGTGCGGCAGACACTGAATAATGCATCAGCAAAGGGCACCCGGGGGGGGCGGGATCTGTGAGGGTAACAGAGATACTGCAGGGTGCAGCTATTTATAGAGCTCACAGAGCAACATCTGGAAGGCTCCGGAAGAGGAGGGGCCGGCAGTAACCCCGCACAGAGCCACTGACTGACAGCCAGCCGGCCCACACGGGATCCTGCCTCAAGGAGAGACAAAGACATGGCGGGAAGGCGAGAGAGGACGACGGAGATGTGCAGGGGTGCGGGGGGTGGGGGGTGCTGCACGACCATGTGTTTGCGGCGATGCAAGATGACTCACTGATGCCTCATTTGGTGCGACAGTAGGATGAGGGGGCGTTCTGCAGCCACACGAGTAGCAGTGACTCAGCTCTGATGTGTCGTTTTGCAGAGAGCCACAGACTAACGGGGTCCAGCAGTCTTCTGCCGAATTCAGGGGCATGGGGACCGTCCGCCCCCAGTGGTTTCATTTGGTTAAAATTCATCCTCCCTATATATAGGCCTTTACCATTATATTCCTGTGTCGCCCCCCCAATATCAAAGTACCTGCTACGCCATCGGCCCCGTTTCTACGCACAGCGGCTCACTGACGCACAGCGGCCCAGAGAGGGGATGGGGACATCTAAAAAAGGAGGTCGGCGACCCGGGGGGGGCTCACATGGTCTCCTCGTCGATGTCGTTCTCCTCCGTGTTGCTGGTGGCGGTGGAGCTGCCCGAGGTGCTGCTCCCGTCCAGGGGGTTGGCCTCCTCGTCGCCCGTCAGGCAGTCTGCCTCCAGGTCCCCGTCCGACAGATCCTGGGGGAGGGACGGAGCAGGGCGCAGAGCGCGGGCTGAAGCGGGTGGGGACCTAAGTGGGCACGCTCAGCACAACTTTACTGCTAGTTGGCATTAAAAAAAAGGTCATAAAACTCTGCTGTAGGACGCGTCGCCAGCCATAGCGCTATTCCAGGCGCAAGGCATGCTGGGAGCACGTCATTGGCTGGCTTCTCTAAAGCCAGGAACTAATATCCCTTAAAATTTTTAAACGGAAGCCATTTGTTCCACCAAATCTACTATCTGAAGTATAATTAGGGAGAAAACCAGAGAAAACGCTTTAATTTGATGCTGCCAGCAGCAGGACAAATATAGCGGGCGCTTGATGACTCACATTGGAGTCGTCGTGTGGCGTCTTCTCCTCCTCTTCCTCGTCCTTGGCCTCGGCAGCTGAGGCTTGGCTCCCGCCTTCTGCCACGGACCCCTTCCCAGGTCGGGGGTCCCGCTCCGAGGCAGAGGAGCAGGACCGCCCGCCGGGAGGGGATGAGCTGCGAGACTTTTGCCTACGGAACAGCTCGATCGCCAGCCGCTGTCACCACGGCAACACCGACGAGGTGACCATTACAATCACGCAAAAAAAGAGCACGGCGCACTCAAGGGCTCGTCGCGGCACAAACCTCCTTCAGGTTGTTAATCTGCTGGATGTAGCTGGTCTGCGCAGACTCCAGCTGGCTGATATACCAGCACTGGTCTCTGCACTTCTGGAAGAACGTTGGCGATCGGACCTGATACCTGCCCAGCAAAGTCACAAAAACCCCACCTCAAGCTATAATCGCCGTTATAATAATTTACCAATATCCTGCTCAAAATGCTTCTGTGAATGCAAACAAACACACAACATGAGCATTCACTTAGAGCAGTGTTTCCCATCCTGGTCCTTGGAGGACCCACAGAGTGTCCATATTTTTGCTCCCTTCCTGCTAG
Source organism: Petrocephalus zakoni (assembly GCA_026774425.1). Taxonomy (NCBI): domain Eukaryota; kingdom Metazoa; phylum Chordata; class Actinopteri; order Osteoglossiformes; family Mormyridae; genus Petrocephalus; species Petrocephalus zakoni. The sequence continues at coordinate 8,748,252 of JAODKN010000039.1, read as the reverse complement.
ACAGTCCACATTTTTGCTCCCGCCCACTTCCGATGGGTCCCCATGGACCGGACTGAGAAACACTGATTTTGAGGGAAGAATACTTTTAATTAATTAAATCTTAAACCACTTTACAATATGACTCCATTTTGCCACTTATAAGTAGTAACTTATAAGAAAACTTGTTTATAATTGTCATTAATGAATTACAAAGTGTTAGAACCTAATTAATAATCAGATAATGAATAACCAGCCATAAACCCTTTATAAGGATAGTCTTATTATAAGGTGGTACCATAAATTTTACTCTAACATCTTCCATCTGCAATGTGTGCAGCAATTCTCCATCTGCACAGGAGAAAAGGACCATTGCGCCCCAAACTCCTGCTGTAAAACAGCCCATTGATGCTGAAACACCAGGCATCCTAAAGGACATGATTGTAGCACTGATCGTAAGGCTCAAACAATCAAGGTCAACAAAGCCGCTGTGCAGCGTTCAAATCAGCCAACTCAATGTGCCGTTAAAACCTTCAGACCTTTAAGTTCCCCCACATTTTACCAAAAAGTAAAGCCACATACCGCAGCACGAGGGTGTCCGTCTGCATGTTCAGGTAGCCCTCGCTGGCCAGGAGATCGAGCCGGAAGAAGCGGTTGTAGCCCCAGCACTCTCCGACCTCAAAGTCCGACGCAAACTCCCGGATGATGTTCTTTGTTGGGTCGCTGGAGGCCTGGTGGACCATCTCCACACGGTACTCGTACCTCCAGGGACAGAGGTGTCGGCGTTAGATCTCAACTCAAAAGCAGAGGTTCCTTTAGAGAAGCTGAACTCGCAGAGGTATAGCTCACACAGCCATGCACACTAGCTTCAGGAAGTCCTGCTTAATGCAGCCCGACATTCACACCAGCCAAGGTGAGATGCTCTTCAAACGACTACTGAGGTACGTACTTCGAAGTTTCCGGGAGACCAGCCGACAGCTCGAGGAAAACTGAGAGGTAATTCCCACGGACGACGCCGTTACCGTCCTGTCGGGGGGGAATGCACATTTAATGAGCGTAATCTAGGCAATCTGAATCAGTCCTTAAAAATTCTGCCACCACATTCATCTTAATGGCACCTTACACGAAAAGATCCTTCACTAAACAAAGAACCACTAACCATCCGACGACACGAGCATGTCATTAGAGACGCACTAAGCAGCCACTCACTGGATAAACTTTCAATCGCCAGCAGAGTCCCGAGATCTGCAGCGGGGGGCTATATATGGGGTCAGCTCTCTGTCTCAGGGTGCTGTGGGTTAGACAAGGGGAATGTGGGAAGATGGGTGAACCAGTGACTGATAAACAGATTAACCACAAAAGCAGCAGGTATGCTCTTCACTGACTTGATTTCTGCTTCAAGACAGAATAAAAAAAAAAAAAAAGAATTAAGATCCTTTACAGAGGCTACAAAGCAAAGCTCTTAAAAATCAAAGCTACAGGCAGCTTCCACGATTGGATAACCGCACTGAGAAAGAACCCACGGCCGTACCTGAAGTTCGCCAAAACAAAGGTGCTGGAATCGTAGGCTGGTACTAGCTCACTGGAAAGAGAGAAGCACATTAGCTTGTGAGAAATACATCCCAAACGTCTAAGCAAACTTTTCAGAAAATGTATAATGCCTGGACTGATATTGATTTGTGAAATAAAGACCATTTACTGTAGATAAATTAACTGGGGAAACAGTCTGCAGTATTCAAGCTGGCCAACACTGCTGCAGTCATATCAGACCAACTAGAAATTGATCCGTTTCTATGGGGTTCCAGCATTTCGCTAATTACACATTTATCCCAACATAATGCACTTCCAACCCTATTTCTCAATGCCTGTCACTTAATCGATAAATTGTGAAAATACATTAAGTACTGAGGGGGAACTGCATTCGTTCTATTCTGAAAAAAATTATATACTTGATTGAATTTTACATTCAAGACAAAAAACTACCATTGGACCAAAAGGTTATTTTTACAAAAATAAAATAAGCCACGGAACAGACATCCTGACTAAAACAGCACACTTCCAGAAATGAAACTGCACTACCCCATTTACTTGTTCCTTATGACACTGAATGGCTTTATGTACAGAAAAGTAAATCAGTGAGGCATTTACAAAGGTCAGCGAAGAGAAAGAAACTTGTTTAAATAAGGTTTGTTGAGTACACATAGATACATCACTTGTTCTGTGGTGAAGCAGAATACTGCCCATTTCAAATTAAGCTATGATCTTAATGAAATCTTTAGTCACACAGTACTAGCCCGTTTAGGTACCTACATCCAATAGATTAAAGGCACCATGACAAAGCCCAGTTCTCATTGGCTGTAGGGTATGCTAGCTTGGCAAGACTTGAACTTTCTGAATAAAAAAAAAAAATCAGCTGCTTAAACCAAGTTAGAGTCCCTTTAACAAATTGCCACAAAAATGCATCAAGTGCATATGCAAAATGTTAGTTTCAAACTAGATGGTGTTGGAATGACAATGTAAATTTGATTAGTTCCAGGTCTTCACCCACACAATGCTTGTGCAAAGTTCCAAAAAGATCCATCACACTCTCTGCGAGTTAGCGAGCTAAATGGAAGCATCTGTGCCAGTGGCCTGGTCCCAAAACGATGAATTCAAGGAATGCAGTTATACAACTAACTCACCCAAGAGGTGCTGAGGATGCAGGCAGGCAGAAGGAGTTTGCAGTGAAGGGTCCACAGTTCAGCAAATAATTTCAGATGAATAAAATTAAAAATGGACATTCCAAGAAGAATTGGTTCTTTGTAGTTTGGATGAATCTTTATAGACGAGACATACATAATTAACAGTTCTATGGAAAAGCGTTTTATTTAATTCCCCCCCCAGGCCAGTAAAAAGATATACAAGAGGCCAGTGAGACCGGCTCAGGAGGCCAATGGGGAGAATAAAGGTTGCCCTAGACAAAGATCAGGGGTACCGTAAGTACCGTAACGCAGCCCAAATTAGAGTTAAAGAAGAACCACGTCAGCATTTCCTCTGGCGTCCTTCACAGCATGTATTTTGGAGTTTTAGATGCATGTAATGAGTTAACCGTGCACCCCATGGTCATTCGGGGACAGTGTGCCTCGCCCTTTAAACCTGAGCCGTGGGCCCCAGCACCATCGAGTCACTGGAATTACACATCACTGCCACAGCACAAAAGAATAGCACTGTCCCACGGTTTGCACAAACAGCCTCGTCTTCATCCGCTTAATGAACCTAATCCCTCCCTGATTCAGCCGGACTGGTCCTGGTCCTCATCAGCAGCTACACGCCCATTTTATTAACAAACGGCTACCGGGACCTGGAATCTGCTGGACTTATGGGCTCCAAAAACTCCACCACGTTCTTCCCAAGCAACCCCATCACTGCCTGGCATACAGCCACTGCCAGCCACGTTACCTCCCATAAATTCTACAAGCAAGTCAAGACATGAATGATAGGGGACCCTGCAGTCCTGCTTCATGGACTTTAATTTGCAAACGATGTTAAAAAAAAAAAACACCCATCAGATCTGTCACGGTGTTCAGTAAATAATGGCAACGCATAAAGCAGCCAATATTAACAGGGTTAAATGATACGCGGCGGATTAGATCACCTAGACGAGGACAGGCTGTGCGGATCACTCTTACACAAACACCCACTTCAAAACAATTTTTGCAGCTTGAGGCAATTAGTCTCATTAGGAGCACTGCTCACTACTTCAGATGTGATGTGGCATTCATACAGCAATTAGAAAGGTCAGCTGTGAATCTGCAGAAATCACAGTACATTTTCATATCAAAGAATTACATAAGTGCCATCAAAATTCTCCCCCACTACACTTCAACTTAATCTTTCCAGTAGTGCAATTACAAGCAAATATGCAATTTTGTCCAGGCTGCAATACTGAACAGATTGACAATTGACATCTTGGCACCATTTTCATAGACAACGCTAAGAGTATCAATTATTTTCTCCAACACTTCTCAGATATTTGACATCAAAAAGCCAGTGCGCAGTAGAGACACAAGCCGGCCACCTAGCTAGTTTCCATGGTGCACGTCTCGTCATCAGCAGTGAGTCAAATGTGTTACATAATTCCCATTCTGGATAACAAACGTCAAGGCTTAAGGACAGAGACCTGGGGTAGGGAATGCTGCAGAGCTGCTCAGCGATGCAGCGTGCAAACAGCATACCAAGTGACTCAGAGTGCTGCAAGAGTGCTTTTATAAAAAGGAACCGCGCAATCTAAATATACGAAATGGGCCAGATATTCGAACATTTCAAAACTTTAGAACGACCATCTACACACAAGAGGAGAGAAACCCACACACACCAATTTGTACAACTGCACTTAGTATTGCACAAAACTAGTATTGCTTTAAGCCCGTCTAGACCATGCAAAAATCATGAACACAATACCTGCATCTCCCCACACCACCGAAACAGAAGGGCTTTGGCACACGCCACCTGCTCGCGTGAGGGCAGCAGTAACACAGCACACACACTGCTCCAAACACTCGAGAGGGTTCAACTAGCTGCTCAACTAAACCAAACCAATAACCTAGAATATGCCCAACAAAACAGCTAGACATTTTTCCTACCTTCCCAAAAATGACCAGAAACAGGGATCCTCTCCTGAGAAAGATTCTCAGACTTGGACGAAATACCAATCATATCACCCCTAATATTAACATTCGGTACCTGCATATTTTCTCTCTCACACACACACACACACACACACACTACAATCAAGATTTATCCATTAAACTGTTTTCCGGTCATTCAGACTAACCAAAACAAGCCAAGTACTTTTCTTCAGTACCTTAAACCCTTCTCTAATGCAACACCACAACATATCTAAATGACTTTAGAGAGACTTTAGAGAGGCTTCTGCTGAATGCTCATAGTTTGTTAAATAGAATTAATCCAACCTCCACTTTAACCTGCACAGCTTAACTGCATATCTTTGTAATGGAGTACACAGCAGTACCCAGGGAAAACCCAATTGACTGCCCATTACCACTGGAAGAGTGACTTGTGAACTGTATCCCCAATAACCCTACTATGTCTGAGAGCACTGCAGGGCGGGGTAGACATACCACATGGATGGACGACGATGGGAAGAGCTTTTAATCAAGCAGAAAGGGACAGTTTCAGTGGAGGCACCATTTACGTAAATGTCAAACATAAAAAAATAAAAATAGACTAATAATAGTCTCGCTATTGCAGGCATTGCTGCCATTCGGCTAAGGAACATAAAAGCCTGAATGCCAGGATCCTGCATTTAGCTACTCATCCATCTCCTGAAGGGCTGATTTTAAAAAGGAGCAAACATTTGAAAGCAGAGACACAAGGTCATGCTTTAGCTGTGAGTAAGTCTTAGGATGCAGGCATGACAGGAGTCAAAGCAGTAAGACAGGCAAGTGATCTTAACTTTACTCCAGTTACACCTACAATTAGACTTCAGCATTAAAAAAAAAGATCTTCATGCCTCGTCAAGCAATATCAACTGCATTTTCTGGAAATGGCCCCGCCTTGATGTGCACTGAACACAACCTCCCCACTTCAAAGACCAGTTCTCAAACACACTTCCACCAACTCTCCAGTAGACTTTTCATTTGATGGGGGGGGGGACCCCTGCTACCACTAAACATAATAAAAATCTGCTCCCTCTTCGGTGAATAAGCAATCAAATGATAATTAACAAGGCCAGTTCATTAGTGCAAATGTGCTATTAATGAGTTAGTTTTACTCTTCAGTAGCAATGGTGCTTGGAGACTCGATTTGTGCTCATGGTGTGGGGCCGCCTTCGTAGACAGGAGATCGCACCCCAGTTCTGAAATCCATCTTAAGACCAGAAAACTGACCCTGAGCTTCTACCTGCAGCTATAAGGCATCATATGGAGCTACCACACAGGTTGCAGTGGTGAGCCATCATTGCTAGAGTATGGGAGCTTAGCAGTAGCCTGTTGAAGCTTGAACAGTGACCACTTGGGAACCAAAGCCATCACTGGCAAGCCTTCGGTCTGCTCTTCACCTAGTGAGCCCCAACCACCGAGAGCCAGAAGCCTACCTCGTGAAGTCCGGTGGTACGGGGGTGGTGACGAAGGACTGCATGGGCTTGCGATGCACCTGCTGGAACATGAGCAGGATCTCGGGGCTCTTGGAGATCAGCTCACTCTTGCTGCAGGAGCGAAGCTGTGGGCGAGGTACACAGGGCAGTTGGAACCATGTGCTCTGGCAATAAACTCGACCTTTGACCTGATGCGGAGAGCGTATGAACACCAAGCATGGAAACTCTCACAGCACCAGATCGCACAGAATCCCTTAAACCAGGGCTCCCCAGTTCCAGTCCGGGAGCGTTTGCACATTTCCGTGCCCCTGTACCCCTGCCCAGCACAAACCGTGTCACAGACTAGCCCTCCAGGGCTGGAAACGGGGAACCCTACCTTAAACTCTCAAGCTTGGCGAGGTTTTGGTTGAAGTCAGTTCATGTGAATTCAAGTCCTCAGTCATTTTCATTTACAGAGAAATTCAGCTCGGAGACTAACTGGAAAGTGAATGACTGATGAAGTTCAGTCTTTGGCCACATCATGCCACTTAGATCAGTTCAGAATGCCTTCAAGCCACTCCCTGTGAGGCCCTACCACACCTTCCTGCTATTCACAACAAGGCGGGGGACAGACCGCGTGCAACAGAAGAGGACATTCGCGGCCTAGATGAGATACGAGGTCTGTGCCTCATGTCTGCAAGTCAAGACATTTGGACAGAGAACACTGAAAGATGTAAAATTAGCAACTGACTGGACAGGGGCCCAATTATTTCGTTTATTAATAATAAAATTCCAATCCAAACTAGGGCCATCTTCAAATACCGTTTTTCCCCAGTTGAAAGACACTGGGAAGTACCAAAGCCCAAGGAATTAAAAAATCTAGTCGTCAAGGAAACTAGGATACAGAGGCCAGCTGCCTTTCAAGCTACCAGTGACGAAAATGAGCACACCTACACTCCACAACGAGTGTATTCTTACTGCGACCGCTAACTCTGAGATCGCTCCCCTCAAATCCATTACACTTGTCCCAGTCATGACCAGTACCAAATTAGCTGTACAAATAAGTTTCATATTGGAAATAAGCAAATACATTTGGATTGCTGCCAGTCAACTATGCATCAATGAACTGAATGTTTAGGGTAGATTTTAAACATCTGGTGAAATTAGTGAGCGAACAGTTTCTCCATATACTTTGTAGTCCAGGTTACCAGTACATCCAGGATGGAAAGGAATGCAGAGTTGCACTCTGGAGGGAGCGCTGCCTTGCTTGGCACTATAAGTCGGAGCCAGTGCATAGCACACGGGGACCTGCACCGTCATACCTGATGTTCCACTTCCTGCAGCAGGGACTCCAGCAGCTCCGTCTCCTGAGTAAGCGACGTCTTCTGACCTGACGGGAGCGAGACCAGGCACGCGGTTCAGGTGCGAGCGTCCACGCGGCCCGCGGCGGCGACGGCGGCGCACGGCCTCCCCCTACCCATAAGGGTGATGAGTTTGTTCTTCAGCTGGTTGTCCAGACGGGCAATCATCATCTCCACCGCATTGCGAATCTCCCGTACCCGCTCGTCTTTCGCCCCACGGACTGCCTCCACGTTCCTTTCCTGGGGGGGGTGGGGAGAGAAAAAAAAAAAAAACAGCATTAATATATCAGTAAGCGGGACCATCACTGAAGACAGGCATAAAAGGAAGACGATGTCACAGCTCAGGGTCATGAATTCAGCACCGTGCTATCTTGAATTAGTGGCGCCATCTAGTGGACAAGGCACTCTTTTGCATCTAAAATATTTCCAATGCACGGATCTGCCATGACTCCAGGAATGGAGAGGGAGAGCCGGCAGGCCCCGGGCGAGGCCCCGGTCCGCCCCGGGCGAGGCACTCACCACTTCCTGCACCAGGCTGATCAGCTCCATGAGGCGCCGCTGCAGCTTGGCCACTTCCTCGTTCACTTTGCTCACGTGCTGCTCATAGATCTCGGCCAGCGGTTTGAAGGTGTGTCCGCCGTGCTGAGGGGAGGCGGCGTGCGTTAGAAGCGGGGCCCGCCGGGTCGCACACAGGCACGTAGGGTGCAGCCCGGCAGCCGGTCCCAACGTCACGACTGCAACGAGCTAGTGTGCATCTCTGGGCGTCAGCCAGAGATGCACAGTGCGAAATATGTAATTAGTTGCAGTTTTCATTCATAAATAATTTCCCCTCTTAGCGCAGGTGTGGCGAAATATGTCAACTTTTTGATACATTAACAAATTTGCATAAATATTTCCATATTAACGTGTCAATGCTTAAATATAACACTGGATCTCCAAGTACAGTAATGCTGTAGCAGTTAAAGGCTACCAGCAAGTGACATCCTGCAAAGAAGTCTCTCAGTGTTCACGCCACCGTTTTCCCTGTACATAGAAACTTAACACGCCTTACCTCCAACATGGTTAAGTAGTTTGTGAACACTGTCCCATCTACCCTCACACCAAACATTAGGCAGCTCAGTGGCCAGGGATTCAGGTTCTACACTAGACTGTTTCACACCAAACATGAATTTTGGCATCACAAACCGCATAAATAGCCAAACTGCAACACATGTAATACACTAAAAATGACTAAATCCAGAAATACAAAATGGTAAACATTAAATTCTTTCTGTTCTTACATTGTCATAATGTTAAATCTAAATAAACAAGTTAAATAAATAAAGCACACAGAAAATGGCCAAGCTCACTATACCACGAAACGCTCGCACAACATCTGTTGAAGGCCTCTCCGAAGGCCTGTCCCAAACAGGCGTCAGCTGACACTTAGACATCAGCAAATCCAAGGTCTCTAAAAACGAGAGGGGAGCGAGTTTTCCTGTGCTAATCCTTACCATGCCGCCCCAAAGCGCACACTGATGGCAGATGCACTTCTTGCAGGTCCAGCAGAAGACGCTGAGCTTCTCATGGTGATTTTCACACCTGAAAGCGCCATGAAACAGACGCGGAGTAGTCAGAGCTAATGGGCGAGGAGTGGGGTAGACGTTTGCCGGAAGAGACCACCGTTCATCAGATATTTTGGTGCAGAATTCACACTGAGGTTGGCCTAGATGTGTCACAGGATAAACCAAGTCACATTATAAGCAAGACCTGGGGCTGGGTTTGCTCAACACTGGGAACATGCAAGTCCAGACCAGTCCTGGCGGGACGCAGAAGGATCTGCAGAATGAGCCGCTGAGTGGGTGTCTGCGCGACGGCCCCCCGGGAGGGCAGGCGAAGGCTCACTTGTCCTTGTCGTTCTCCTCGTGCTTGGAGAGGTTGCAGAGCTGCAGCGTGTCCAGCTGCTGCGTCACCTCCTCCGCCCAGCGACAGTTGACGAGCTCTCGCAGTTGCAGAGGTGCCCTGAAAGCCGTCACATGTCTCTTCACCAAGTCATACAAAATGAGCACAAACACACCCCTCCTGGGCCGGAGGTCTCTAGTGCCCGACAGTCTACGTAATGCCACGGATCGATGCATGCAAGGAGCATGAACTTCAGATGAACCTAATACTTCATTCCAAGGACCCGTTTGGCAAAACTAAGCAATGCAAGAGGTGATAAACACCCAGGGAATGGAATGCAAAAAAGCAGCACTCACCGGCAGTGGGGACACTGGGCCCTCTGCTCCGTCAGCCAGCGCTGGCCAAGGCCGAGAAACGGAAAAACAACAGATTATAAGTGTGAAACTGTAAAATTTTAATTATAGTGTGGAATATAAAGAAGAATATAAATCTCAGATGTGTCAGTGAGCTGAGACACACCTGCGCTAAGAGGGGAAATTTATGAATGAAAACTGCTACTAATTACATGTGCACAGATCTGGGGACTGGGGGAGGGCCAGCTCCATGTCTCCCTAAATACCTGATGTGTTAAATTACAGGCAGGGTGGGTTAAGGGTGGGTGGGGAGGGGGGAGGTGCAGAGTTGAAGTAGCAAATGTCTACTGCCCAAATTTCCAAACAATCTGCACCACCATGATCAGAAAATGAGAAATGAGGAGAAAGTTACAGCTATTATTAATCTGATATTACTCCCCTGCTGCAGCAGACGGTGCGCAGAGGGAAAATCCGGCCCGCTGAGCCGGCACCGGCGAGGGGGAGATTAGCGGACAGGCAGCTCACCCGGATGCAGCTGAAGCAGCACAGCTTGGAGCAGTGAGGGCAGAGGCGTGCATCTCGCAGTTTCTCCATGCAGATAAAGCAGCGGAACACCTCTGCGATACTCTGGGGGGCAGAAGCGAGCATCGCACATTTAAAGGAAGGAGGGGAGAAAGAAACTGCAGCAAACTGTCTATCAGAGAAACAGCAGCTACAGGAATTCAACACAATCACAACCCATTACCAGAAACCTTTTGGGGATGTATGTATTTTTGTAACCAACCACCATTTTCCATCTTTACATTTTAAGGGAAGTTAAAGGACCATTTTGTTATTTTGCCATTTGCACAAGCGCAGGGACACTGGAAGGCTTCTGCTGCATACCCCAAAGCTTGGGGCCCGAGTGCAGACCCTGGCCATTTATCCGCCGCTCCTGTAACGTTTCGGGGGGCTAAGGGCCTCACTCAAGGGCCCGACGGATGTGTGACCATTCTGCTGGGGCTTAAACCGACAGCCACAGAGGCGTAACCCACTGACACACACATCTGCTCTTCTGTGGTAGAACACTTCCAACAGATCATGCCTGGATAGATATTAACTTCAGATTAGCAGTCAGATAGTGTTATTAACTGACTGGGCACTTCACTGTCTGGAACAACAGCAAACTGATAAAACAACTCATTTCCCAGCAGAGGATCAGAAACGGCCAACGTGATCCTCATACAGTATCCAACCCAATACATTTGAGGGGCACGAACAAAATTCTATGGTAGAGAGAAATGCATTCATGAACTGTACCTCAACACTCTGCTCATCCATTTCAGCCAGCTTTGACTCTCCGGGGACCGTCAGTGGCAGGTAAACTCTTGACTCCCAATACTTTAAAAACATAAAAATAACCAAAACAAGAAAATTAAAGACAAATCAAACACGATATATCGAATGGCCCCATAATTCAGTTACACTATGTCAATTAAGTTCTATAAGATATGCCTTTTTTTTGTAGCGGATGACGGGTCTGCTTCTTGGATTTTCGTAAATTACAGGCATTAGGGCAATAATAACTAGACATTACCTCATAACCCCCAAAATAATACAGGGGTGGTGGTTACGTCACAGCAGTAAAACACCTAAATCCTACAATTTTAGAGTCAGTTGCGGAGGGGTGCCGGTATTCGGGCTGATTTCTCCTGCATAACTTGAGAGACTGATGACACAGCAGCTTTGGGGGGGGGGGGGGGTTTCAGCACCACGAGAGAGCCTCAGATA
>JAODKN010000039.1:8701279-8725609 GCA_026774425.1 Petrocephalus zakoni | reverse complement strand
TTAAGCCATGCACCAAGTGCAGAAAACGGATGGCAGATGATCAAATGGATGAGGCAGGCAACCAGCTGCTATTTCTCTTTTGTTTGGTTCACAAAAACAGTACCATGGAGAGGTAACCCCGTTTAGCTCCTACAACATCTGAGAACATTTAGGGGAAGTGGGGCGGGGAACATCAGCCTATAATTGGCCGGAACAAAAATAAAAGACTTTGCATGCGCTAAAAGGTTTGGTCACCTGATCCCAAACTAGACACAATGGAGTCCATAGCAGACCAAGTTACCAGATTAAGTGTTCCGGGAGAGAAGTGCTTATCGAAAGCGCAGGAGCGAGCAGCCGACGCTGTCAGAGGCACAGTATACAGGCGAGATGCATGTGAATGTCTGCAGAAATGCCAAGGCAAGCAAAAGTCACACCTGCGCAGCCACAGCCGACCGACAGGCCGCGCGCTGAATGCGAGCAAGATGGCATCGGGGACGCCTTTAACCATTGCCTCCTTCGTCGGCTGTTTGGTCGGGACATGATGCGATTCGGAATCAAGTGGTGGGTGACAGGGACAAAGATGGCGGACAGCAGGGATGACACGTCACACACCAGGCCACACGCTCAGGAGCACAGCTTCAGTTAGCTGCTGCCCCAGTGTGTAAGCGTACTCAGCGTGCACCGCGCCCTAACAAAACGAGGGATAGAGCTCCTCTCTAAAGGAGCCGGAACCACTTAGTGCAATCTGTAAATATGCCTAATTCAATTATCCTGAGGGGCTCCGGAAAGGCCCCAAGTCCTCAGTACCTTTCTTAGGTGCCGTGCGTGATGAAGGGCTGAAGAACTTCTTCACTGTAGTGACCTTGCGCGTCTTCTCATTGGTCTTCTTCTCCTCAAATTTGGAGAAGGGTGCAAGGGATGGCTGGGGATGAGACTGCGCCCCCTGGCTGCTGGCGTAGGCAGCTTCCTCCTCCCTCTGCAACCTGGGGCAGACGTTTAACACACCGTCAATGGCTATTTATGGTATGCGATTGTGAAGCACATCTTATATGCTGCTATGGGGTATACTGCATCAACCTGTTTATAGTTTTTGCAATAGGAGAAGTTAAGTACCTCTAATGTAACTGTTCAACTGTTTGTCAGGTAAACAATTTGTTTGCATCCCTTTCTAATGTGAGACCTTGTCAGCTGACTGTAGGTCATGTGTTGTTCTGTTTGAACTGCTTTAATAAGTGAAAAACCATGTTGAACATTTGATTAATTAGTTGACAGTACACTGGGTATTACTGCCTCAATGAAAAAAATGCTAAGCATCTAGCTATGCTTCCTATAAATTTCTCTAGATTAGCAGTTTTGGTTGGGGTCAAGGACAGTCCTATGGCTTTAACGCCACAGAAACTGGGCCACTGCAGCACACAGTTCAAGGAAGCAGGCCAGCACAGAGCTTCTGGTCCCACATTTGACTTTGGTGGGCCGGGCCAGGCCCAGAACCGCAGATAAACTGCCATAACTGATGACAGTGACGGTATTAAGAAACAGAGCAACATAACTGCCGGATGACCATAACGTGAAGTCAAAGTAACCTACTGAAGTACTGAAAGCTTCAAAGCTCCACACTGACTACTAATTTTAGAGCAGTGCAGTTTCCAAATTAATTTTGTGCAAACCACAATGTGCAACGGTGACGATGAAACGGCGGAAGCAAACATTTAGACCAGCAGGCAACATTTACTGACTCTGCTGAAGTTTTACATTTAAGGAACAAAACAATGAGATACATGATATGAGCAAAATTATGTGGAAGTCCCTAGTCAGTAAAGTTTTTTTACATAATGTTATAGTTTTATGTACAAAGTTAGCATCATAAAAATGTCTACTACTAATAATAATTGCTACTTTTTAATGACAAGTCTGGAATGGAAAGCTTTTCCAGAAGAGTAGAGACTATTATAACAACAACTGGCAGACCAGTTTCACATTAATATTCTTGGTTTCAGAATGAGATGTTGAACAAGCTGGTGCCCTCATACTTATAGCCATATAGTGTATTAATAACCTTTAAAAAGAAGGTATCCAAAAGTAGGCATGGCGCTTTTCCACTGGCATACAGAAACTGATCCATATCCGACCAGTACCCCGAATAGAGACTAGTTACAGCACGGTTCCAACTCGCTGTGGTTTTCCACCGCAGAAGGGCTGGTTCAGAATTAGCATTCACTTGTGTAAATTGGCATTACGATTCCATTCCGTTCAGCTGTTTTATAGTACTTCTTTTAAGGAGGATGGAAATGTTCAAGTTCTGAGTTATCGGGAAGGCATCAATACATTGCGATTTGTGCAATTCTACTAATAATGAATAATATATAGAATATGCCCTTTTTTGCTTCAGATGACCCATGCATATCAATGCAGATCACAGGTATCCCAGGGCATTTCGACCAATCAGATGATGGTGACAACCAGCTTGGTTTAGGCATGCCATGCCAGTCCGGGGTATGGGTCGGGTACAGCTCAGTTCCTGGTGGCAGTGGAAAAGCACCCTTAAAACGTGAAGGGGTTACCGTACTACCCAACCCTTGGTGAGCCAAATGTGACATTACCAGGATTAAAAGTTACTGAAAAATAGATACAAAGGCAAAAAGGGTAAAAATAGATATTAACACAATATTCTAATGGTTCAGATAATAAAGGAAAGAGTGCAGTCTTACTTCTCTGCCAGCGCCCAGTCCTCTTGGATCTGCTTCTGCCGGGCACGCTGGTACTCCTCCCTCCAGCACTTTGAGCAGAGGCCTTGCCAGGATGTATTGCCATAGTAACCACATCCTTTCTTGCACAGTAGCTCTGACTGGTCCACATGGATCCCTCTACGCTCAGACTTCTGGCTCATCTCTCTGCTGACAGGACCAGAGCATGTAACGGATGGACTGACTTACTGGTGGAAAACAGCATAATCCAATTTAAATTTACAGGTGTCGCATGGCAGTCAGAACTGGGAATTTAGCCCATCAGAAGAGAAAAATTAATTTTAAAGATTTGTGCTTTATGCTTTACAAAGACTGGCAGTGTTAATATCAAACATGCACTACAAATAATCCTCTGTATGCCTGTGTGTGGGTCTTGCAATGTACCTTGCCTAACACCCTCTGTTTGTAGGAGAAACCTCCATGACCATAACTGTAAAAAGGTCATATTATAATATTGCATATCACAACAATTTCATTGTTAGCGCAAAAAGCCAAATGCACATACTATACAAGTACATGTATTTGTAAGCAGATGGGCCCTATTGTCTATCTGGGTTCAGGTGAGAAATAAATTTGTAATCCGTGCCCACGGTTATATCTTGATTTTTAACAAATATCGGCTGATACCAATATAACAGTCAATATATCACGCATTGCTAAAGATAATATTACTTTTTACATGGCTAACTACAGTAGTTACCTGCTTCAGTCTTGACCATTGAGTGTTTCCCAAAAGCATAATAGCATAAAGACCATGAGGTACAGTACAGCACCCTTTGATAATAATAATGAGCGTTTCCCCTGCCATTCTACGTTCGGGAAATTCACAGACTGGCACAGTTACTTTGCACAACTACCTGCGGCATGAGACCTGCATAATAAGATGATATGTAGAATAAGTTATGTAGAACTTGATTATGGAACATATACATCTAGCTTTTCCAAATTAACGTCCCTAAAAAAAAAAAATGGTGCAAATATGTTGGTTCCACCAAGCTGCTGGTTTAACGACAAGGAACCGCCCTTTGTGAAAGAATACGAGTATCTTATATGTACAATCGAAAAAGCAGGGTCACCTAGTCCCTGGAGCAACTGGACTTTGCACAAGGACCAACACTGAAATCTCTCAGTGAGCGGCGACCTTATGATCACACGCACCCGAAGGGCAAATACCGGTGCTAAAACCGAGACAACTTTCATAGAGACACTAAGGAGTTTTAACATAATAGTGTTCTTTTTGGTACACGCTTAAAGGAGGAAGTACCTACTTGAGACAATCACTGAAGCTTCAATATGCTCTAAAAATGTTTTCAAAAATATTAATCACAACTGGGAACCTTTTAGGGTGTCCCCTGCATACTGTCACCTAGCGTTCAAGATGGATGCAGCAGAGTTAAGGAACCTTCAAAGCATACAACTGAAGATTTAACATTATTGACCAAAGACTACTTGGAAACTGCAGACAGGATTTAAGTGCTACATCTGGCCTGGTACCACACAAACCCATTTATAACAGTGGTATCAATGACTTATTTATCAGAGCGAACTGTGTACCCCATGTAACTGACCACTTAAAAAAAATCCCCAGAATGTAGCCACTTCAGGAATAGACATACATACCCTTGCATTTCAGAAGGCGGAGCAGGCCAGCGTGTGACCCCACTTGAGAATATATGACTGTCTTGGTTACAGGATCCCTTTTGTTATGGAAGCCGGGTTGACTGACGACTCCCACTGCAGGAAGCATTAATATTTCAGCATGCTGAATCTGCCATTTTGGTTCAGAGGACACTGCAAAATGCACTACAGTCTGCATCCTTTTTTCTGCAACCTCTAAAGAGGTCATTCCTGCTCCTCAGTGTTTATTGTACCATTTGTACTGTTTGTTCAATGACTGTAAAGGGGCAGGCCTTAAGGCTGCAATGTGTAACAGAAAAGGAGTTAAAAGAGGGTCACTTGATAGAAATGTTGCTTACATTCAGTTCCTCTTCCAAACCTCTAGGAAAGGAACAGTGCTTTCATCAGACCATAAAACACCCACCAAAATAAGATTAAAACTGTAATTTTAACAGGACGGATTCAATTCAATTCAATTCTTTTTTATATAGCGCCCTTCATAACAGAGTTGTCCCAGGGCGCTTTACATGGGTGTGTTAGAATACACTGGTATACATTGATACCAATTGATACAACTGATACAACTTTCTCATTAGCCCATTTGCATTGCAAGAACCTTTGCAGAGCAGAAGCATCACTGGATTCTCCCTTTTTTCAATGACCTGTCAGTGAATACTCCATTTCTTATTCGTTTTACATGTTCATACTAGTCGATGCATTTCACAGCCTCCAGGCACCAAGAATACCATTTGAAACAGATAATAAAAAACCTTGCAATAAAAAAAAGTAACAGTTATTATTATTAGTAGTAGTAGTAGTACAAAATGTTTATAACACTAATCTTATGCATAAAAAGTATGCAATAACCTTTGTTATGAGTAGCAGCAGTCCGTGAGGGTATCAGTCCTTTGGTTTACAGATAGTTATCTAAGTAAATGGACCTGCACAACAAGGACACTACAGAACATTCCAGAACATCCAGAGGGCAATAACATGACCTCCAAACTAGAGCGTAAGACACACCTGGGGACCCAGGTAACAAACAATGTCTGCATCCTGACAGACACAGCTGTACCCTGGCTAAAGACATAAAGTAAACATGTTTTACTGGTACTTTTACCTGCTATGTACCTGTCATTGCAAAAAGAAAACTAGTTCTTTCTGAGCACAGATTTTACTTCACATAGACTACACTCTGATTAAATGTCTAATACTGCACACAGTTCCAAAGAAAATGGCACACAGGGTTCACTGCATCACATTGAACTTCCACACAGACTGTGACCTTGGTAAAGACTCAGTTGCTCAAAGTGAAGGTTAAGGCCAACAGCGCAAATAAGTGCAAATCTGAAAGTAAAATGTGCGACTTTCATTAAGGAAGAAAAATTTGATGTGGCACAACACTTGCAGTCCATCAGAACGAAATGGAAGCTAAATGGATAGAATCATATAATTAAAATTCTAAATCAGTTACTTTAATAAAAGCAACAAGCAACAAAAACAAACCTCTAGCTGACAATGACTATGTTAGGGACAAAGGATAGCACCCGTCTCGTTTTCTTAAATTACAGTACAGAAAAACACAGAAAAGCACCATGACACCAGAAACTAATTCTGCGGAGCTGAATGAGCTAACTTCTCATTGAAAGTCACGTTATCTTCACCCTATTCAAGCTTAAGCACCATCTTTCACCATCTACTTTTAAACACACATTCATTTTATAGTCCTAGCTATAAATGCTTCATTAGCCCCTCCTCGTTTTCTAAATGCAACCAATTTCATTACTTAATTTTGCTTCAGGCACATAATCTATGTATCCGCTTAAGGAAAAGCAGACACCATGCATGAAATGTAATGTGATATTTGACCCGAGGGATGTTTTCAAAGGAGGATCAGTTAGGTATAATGACATGTACAGATCCACAAAGTTGCCCTGCTACAAATATTAATCACCATAAGAAACCATGCAATGTCTGAAGGATCGCTTATTTAAAAAAACGCGAATGTATCGCGAGCTAATGCGAAACTCCAGCGGATCGACAAAGTGACCCCGCCAGCCTTCCGATTTATATCTGCTAAACAAGGGATATAAAAATGAGTGGGGGAGCCGGAGCACGTAAGGAACCATAAATGTATTGGATTGTATTGTGCTGTGAGGGTTCATGCAGTGATGCGAAAGTTCGCCAACATATACTGTGTGTGTGTGTGTGTGTGTGTGTATGTGTGTGTGTGTATATATATATATATACACACACACACACACACACATACATACACACATACATACATACATACATACATACATACATAGCATTTTAATGCGGGCAGATCTCTCTGACCTGGCCAGCTTAAAGGTCGCTCCCCAGCCCAAAGGTGCCGCCGCCGCCGCCGGTCCGAGCCTTACCAGCACCGCGCTTCAGCGCCGCGAACGCCCAGAGACAGGAGGGTACCGACGGGCAGCGGAGCCCCGTTACGGTCGGCACAATGTCACCGCTCGCTGTCGGGCTCCGCAGCCTCGTACCGCACTTCTGCGGCGCCCGGTTAGCGCCGCCTCGGGCGGCCGGCGGGGCTGTGAGCCGCATTTACACGCCCCACACCCCGGGCTTACCTCCCGATACTCCGCACCGCCGGCGGACTCCCGGGGTGAGAGCGGCATCCGCGGGCGCCGCTAAGCTAACATGCTAACGGAGCCGCTACGCCGACAGTCAGCGGCCGGCTCCCCGGGCCCCCTCACCCGGCCCCCTCACCCGGCTCCCTCACCCGGCCCCCTCACCGCCGCGCTCCCCGGCCGCCCCCCGGCGTGCGCCTTACCTCCGCGCCGCCGACAGCGTCCGCCCGCCCGCAGCCCCCGACCTCCGGCGCCTCGGCGCTTCTCCCGTTATGTTCGCGGCCGTCGGCGTCAGAGGCGCGCGCGCGGTCACGTGGTCGCGCCGCGGCCGGGGGGCGACCGGCTGACATCAGCGCCCGGGCGCGCGACTTATGATAAACGGTAAATAACATTAATAAATAATATTAAATAGGTAATAGTGTTGTTATGAATAGTAGTAATTATAACAACAATAATAATGATGATGATAATAATATACTCTGTTGTTATGAATGAATTAATATATTATTAATAATACTTTCGCTCTTACTGGCGTGCTCCCATTTAAAATCCCGACTGGTACGTTTTAGTATTACGTTAAAATTTCCAAAAACATTCTTTTTATTGTAACACATGTATGAATAATTTAAACAACCGGTGAAACTGCAGAAGCCAGTTCCATTAAGTATTAAATTACTTAAATTATACACTTTAATTCCGCTGCCAATACTGGATTCGGAAGGATGATACTCAATGTAGAAACTGCAAACAGTAGAAAAATCCCTCGCAGCATCACACGTAATTGTAGTAATAAGAAGATTCAGTTAAATGTTCTTAGTGAGGATTTCTAATCGCCCCTCTAAGGACTTCATACTGGTCGGATTTGTATATCATTGGGAATGTCCATCTTACAGTGGTTCAACCCGAGCAGGGTCATTGTGGAGTCTGGAGCCTTTCCTAGGCAACACATGACAAGTCAGGGATAAATTTTAGGTGGGATACCAGTCTATTGATGGGCACAAACTCTCACATATAATCTTAAATCATGCAACCCCCCCCCCCATGCACGGGTGGGATTCAAGCCCTCAGCCTTTTGAGGACTGTCTACCCTTGTACTGAACATACAACCAGCAAAATAGTAAGTTAAACAGATTTTTCTCCTACACAAAATGAAATGAGGACTCTGTAGACACAGTGATGACTTTAAGCACAATTCTATTTGCACCTTATTATAAAAAAAAACTGCAAAACACACACACTCACACATTTGACTGTTAGCACAGAGCAGCATTGTATGCAGTGACCATTTTTGAAGAAGAACAGTAATTTTTTTAATATAAATTACCATTAATGGGCACTCCTAAAGCTGCATAAATTTAACTGTAGGCTGACCATGTCAACTAATCTTATTTATTCACAGGTTAGCTACACCTGTGCAGAATGCACACATGTATTATGACCTGAATAATACACGTACTGTACCACATATTTAGTATACAGTCTGCAAACAAGTTTATGAGGCACTCAGAGATATTGGTCTTCTTATAACATTACAAGTGAGGAGAAGATTATGTCATGAACAGACACTGACCTGCTGATCTCCAATCTACGGAAAGTGACAGACGGTAATACAAGGATTTTTGGTGACAGCCGAGTAGGGAGCAGGTCAGATAACAACATTAGGTCATTACTCACAAGTTACAAGTGCCCAGTCACTAAGGTACACACATAACTGACAAATACAATGGCTGTAATAAAGCTATGTTCTCCCACTCAAAATTACAGTTCAGTATTTTATGTTAGTTGGAACAGTCTAGCTCAGTGTTCCTCAGCCCGGTCCTCGGGGACCCCGAGACAGTCCACGTTTTTGCTCCCTCCTAGTTCCCAGCAAAAATGTTGATTGTCTGGGCGTCCCCGAGGACTGATTACAGAAACATTGGTCAAGCTCTGGAAAAGAATTGTAATCTGTTACATTTTACTGTGTAAATAATTACAATAGAAGAAAACACTATTAAATACATCAGACAACACATCACCAAAAAACCTGGGAGAAAACATCATATTAACAAGGTTCTTTTCATAATCATGTCACGTTTTAATCAATGGTGTATAAATTATGAAAATATATATATGTACATTTAATAGAGTGTCAACTCTCCTTAAAAACCTTCTCAATAGTAATTTTCCTTGAATATTTGCTTAAGTGTTGAACTGAATTTACACATCATCCCAACTTCCACAAGTATGAAACTGATAGGGATTCAGGGTCAGTCTAAGTTCTCCAATCTGTTATTGACTGGTAAAGTCTGGTATCTAAGGCAACAGAAATTGGATAGAAGACTGAGGGTGACTCTCCCTCTCTACAAATTGCGTCAACTGTATGAAATTCCTGCTATAACAACATCTTAAAGCACTGGCCTTATTTCATGGCTTTTAGCCACCAGACGTCCTGCTAAGCTCATTTCCAGGCTTTTCAGGAATGATGCATAGATTGCTTCGGCCTGAAACAGATAAGGTTGCTTTGTTGATCACACACAATAACCAGAACATTTTTGTTTACAGATTACCAGTAACTTGTGAATATTTACAGCATGGTTAGCAATTTCCATGTATTCACCCATTAGAGGTTCAAGACATTTAAGCAGTTTAAATTACAAGTCTCAGCGAGTTTTGCCAAGAGTATGCCTATACTGAAGCAGACAGGTGTGGCTAATTACTCACAAGATATTAAAGACCCAGTCCAGCCTAAGTTACGTATTTTTCTTGATTTATATGTTTTTGCACAACAGCAGACTAACAACACTCCAAAAGTTTGTTAAACTTGATAGATGCTATGAAAACATGTCCCTTCTGTTCCTGCAGGTTGCTCTGATGGTCACTTCTTGCCATCAGAACACAAGCTATCTTTTCACTGACCAGTGCTGCTGTACTGTTAAGGGACTCCAGTGCTGCATTCATGAATGCACAGTCATACCCTGAAAGTCCCCCGGAGGTAAAGACATATAGAGAAACTTATGCTTACAGAAAAGTCGTTTTTAAGGATTTGACTTTAAAAATAACATGCAACGCAAAGCAGTTCAGTTGTTACCTAGAGATGATGTAAAACTGTTAAAGTGACTTAAAGTTAAAGTGTTAAAGTATTTTGTGTCAAACCGACCAATTTACTCAATGTACCAGACCAGGGATGCCCAACTCCAGTACTGGAGGGCCAGAATACAACACAGTCTGTAGATTTCCCTGCTCAAACACCTCTTAATCAGCTAATTACCAGGTTTAATAGGTATGCTTCAGAAGGGAATGCTGCAAACTGTGTTGGATTCTAGCCCTCGAGGACTGGAGTTGGGCACCCATGGACCTGACTGTTACGACCACAGGCATGCTCCTTTGACCTAACTGATTTTTCTGCAGCTCCTTTCTTTTGATTATGGTGAGTGGAGACCGGATTAGTGTTAAGTTGCACCTGATACAGACGAGGGCCTCTGTGCCTAGAGAAGCACGTGTGAAAATGTACCAGGAGCCCTCAAAATAAATTAGTAGTTGAAGTGAGAAACATCATTCATTGGCCAGGGCTTTTTCTGGTTTGTCATTGGCCAGCCCAGTACCAAAGCCCTTGTTTGCCATGGAATACAACCAGCCAGTTTCCGTGCCTTAGCTTCTAAAGCACTGCAAATTTTTTTTTTTTAAAAGTAAAACCTCGATAAAATAAAGTGACAAATGTGCTTTTGCATGTACCCATGAAATATCCGACCAGGCAGCTCAATTTCCACCAGCTGTAGCATGAAACCACAACACAGCAACCGACGCGTCGCCACAAAACCCATAAACGAGAATCAAAACCACCAGGAAGACGGCACATACGCACAAACAGCTGCTTCATTTCCTAAAAATAAGCCTATGCTTTGTGCACGAGACCTCCGAGTTAAAAAAAAATGACAAGAGTGAGCAAAATAAAATAAAACAGCTGTAGCTTTCATTCACGTTAAAAATACGACACCGTTATAAAAGCTGTAAAGGACAGTCGCCATATTTAAGAGGTCTGTGGCTAAAGACAGACGGTACAGCTACGGTCTGGTCGACACGTACAGCATTAGCTCAGGAATTAAGATGCTACGGGAAGAAGTGCTCGAATCCCTGACTGAATAAACCTCACGCTGCCAGCAGCCAGACAGCGGCTGGAAACTGTTCCTCATTTCCATGAGGAAGCCATAGACCGGCCTGCCTTTACCACCATGTTATCTTGAACTCATAGATGGGCCTCTTGCAATAGTAGTGGTTGATGAGATGCTTATCGCACACCCCGATGCACTGCTGGTCCGCGGCGATGCCGCGCTCGGCCAGGTCGCTCACGATGCAGTGAAGCAGGTCGTAAACGTCCGCCACTGCCTCCCAGGGCCCGAAGGACACGTCTACCTCGCAGTGGTGCTCAAAGAGCTTAGCCTCGCTCTCCGAGCGCTCGAAGCGCAGGGCGTTGAAGAGCGGCCTCTCGTACGGGGTGACGGGCATCTCCTCTTTGTAGACGCAGATCTTCAGCTTGGCGAAGCGTGCCTTCTTCTGCATGGCCCGCAGCTTGGCGATCTCCACGATCTGCTCCAGGTTCTCTGCAGACGGGACACAGTGGGCTGAGGCTGAGTGGAACCGGGGCTCCTTGTGTCATCCTACGTTAAAGACTCTGTGGGATAGAATCTATTCGCAAGAAATCAGGGCGAAAAGGTGCCGCGATCAAGGCAACAAGGCCTACAGAGAGACTCTGCCAAATCTAGACGACTCGGTTCAGGAACAGCTCACCTTTGTAGTAGGGAAGGAGGTCAAGGAAAGCCTGGCGGACTTTCTCTCCTGTGAGTGGCTGAGTGTCCTCCAAACTGTCCAGCAAGGGTCCGATGGCATAGTATTGCGCCTCCTTGTGGACAGCCCGCACGCGGTCACGCTGCGGAAGCTCCCCCTCTCGGAGGAAGTTCAGGATATCCCTACAGACAGCCCCAAACATGGTCATTCGCAGAATCCACATAAAGACCAACTCTACTACAGCCACAACACCGTAGAAAGAGTATTCTCAGTAGTTAATTTAAGACCTATCCATTCATTCATCAGTCTTCTACATCTGCTTGTCCTGGGCAAGTTTCTAACAATACTAAAATCTGCAAAATAAGAAAGATTAAATTGTATTTCTGAACAGGCTTCAAACAAACGCCAGTCCCATTTAAAGTTCATTCATTGCACCTTTTCCAAACTGACAAATGTATGCTGGGAAGGAGCAAAAATGTGGACTGGGGGTCCCCGAGCACTGCCCAAAGCACACAAGGCCAGGGCTAACCCTGAACAGGATGCCAGCCCATCACACACTATGGGCAATTCAGGGATGCTACTTACCCTAACTGTCTCTAGGAGCAAACCAGCATAACAGAGGGGGAATGCCAAATCCCACGCACACATTGGGGGCTGCATTTGAACCTCAAACTCTGAACAACACTGTTGTCTTATTTACTGTATAAGTAAATAAGAACTGTATTACCTAGCTTTAGTCAATCCAACCGACAACTCACCCAAAATAAGCTCCATCCCTGTCGATAAAAAAGCGGCCCTCTGCATCGCGGGGTATATGATGCCGGCCACTGAACATGGCCGCCAGCATGGTGTCCTCGTAGCGCCTCAGCGTGGACAGCCGAGTGGTGAAGTAGGTGCCGCCCACATTCAAGGGGATGACTTCTGGGAACTGGGGACAACAGGGTCCAAAAGTCAGCATCATACCAACTGGAAAGGAAGTTCTACGCATGTTTTCAGAAAGGCTAAAGTACCCGAGCTTCAGTGATATGCCACGCAGAAAAGGCCGGAGATTTAATAATCTTATGGGGTACAGATTAATGCACCCAACGGTGAAACCTTGTAGTCTCCTAACTAACACAGCTACCCATCCAACCATTTTCCATACCTGCCTGTCCTGTGCAGGATTGGCAACTAAACAGCAAAAGCAAAAGCAAAAGATCCTTATACAGACCATGTAAAACAAGGAGCAATTCCTTGGTTTCAGATCAGTTGCTGATCGCATGCAGACAGATGAAAGCACAGAAAAAGCCTAACATTCCTGCTAAACCTAAGAGCCATTTGGAACAGTCCCCTTAATCAATGTAACCAAATAATCTTTGGAGGTTTGGATCTACTCTAAAGTGTACAGTACACGAAAAAGTGCTTTTTGGTTTAAATTGTGTCTGTGCAGGGTCTAAAGTCTCAGGACAGCTCATTTGTTCTGCAGAGTACTTCTATCAGTATAGTCCATCCAATGACAAGAGTTTAATTCACCTGCCGTCCAGGAAGGCTGGGCCATATGGTGAAGTGGTTAAACCACAAATGCACTCAAACAACTCCTATGATAACTTTCCAGGCTTGAATGTTATGGGTAGGTAAATCCAACTTATATAATTTAGACTTATGTAAGGGATTGTGGAACTGTTTATTTACATCAGTCAAGCACTGCTAGTATATAAAGTGTATACAGCACATCATACATTAACCATTTTGTAAAATGCACGGAGGTACCATTGTCCATAGACCTCAATCACGTGAGATCCGGTTGGTCTGTCTCTTGCATTTTACCAACAATACCAACAGTATATTGACTTTGCTCGATTACACGATGGCGACGGCATCGGGGCTGGGAGCATCGGCAAGCCTTTCGGATCCTGACTTCCCCGAACCCGATTACAAAGAAGGTTAATCCCAAAGAAGGCCACGGTCTGACACCCGAGTGATGTGAGCCAATTAGGACACGACGCCAGTCGGGACCGGCCAATCAGATGCGAGCAAGCCGGAGGAAGAGGGCATGAGTAATTCATCTGTTGCCAATGGAGACAAATCCACAGTCGGGGTGGGGGGGGGGGATGAGAAACGTGGGAAACGGGAGTTAAAACGCCCGTAAATAGGCGAGCCTTTATAAATAAAGTTCCCAGGGGAGGCAGCGCAGCATGGAAGCGCAGCAACGCGCATAATAACGCCGATCCCGGTACATGCATACGTGCACAGCACTAACAACAACATCCGCCCATCTCCGTCCGACTCACCTCCTGGGAAGCGGCGAGCGCACGAAGCGCCTGGCCGGGGTTCGGGTTCTGGACGGAGGCGGCCGGCTTCCGGAAACGCTCCTCCGCAGGATCCGAACTCGACATGGCATGGAGCGGTCGGCCAGGCTCGCACTGGGCAGACAGTACCACCATCACTCCGGGCTGGCGGACAGCGCGCCTGTCCTGCGCGAAGCTGCTCAGCCAAGAAGCGGGCGTGGGCACCGGGCTGCCGGCGTTCGGGGAAATGGGTCGCTGGCCGCTGGAAGTGTCGCCGGCACCATGCTGCTGCATGCACACGCACGCACCGGGACCGCTAATCGCAGGCGGAGGAATGAAATCGGCGTCCGTGCGTGCGGGGCTGGCGGGGCAGCCGACGCCGATCCAGGGGTGGGACTTGGCGGCTGCTGGAGGGGACACTCTCCTGGTGTCGCTCCGCGCCGTGGCGCATCTGCTCGGCTGTAGCCAGGGTCCCCCTGCCTCGCAGATACGGCAGATCCCTCCGATCGGCTCAGGACCAGGAGCTGTGCGCCCCGCGCATCTGTAGATGTCGACACCTCACTGCTGTAATCGCTCTTCGTTTATTGCCGCTTTCACCCTGGTGCAGGTTCAGATGAGCATTTCCTAAGCAATCATTCTGTTTCAGGGGATACAGTATAACGCATGATCCTGACAGAAGGTCTAAATATCTCCACTTAAAATGTCTCTTAACTGAAGGTGGATGTTCTGGGTAAAAATGACGCTACTTCAAGTGCTTATTTGTTAAGGGAGAAAATATAACTCTAAACTAATATGGTCCAACTTTTTTAATATTTCTATACATTATTCACACATAAAATGGTGTATTCACTGCCAAGTTCTGGTTGTTCAACGTGATAATATTGGCCATAAGGTCTCGAACGATGGGGTGGAAAGTTGATATCTTTCTCGGTATGCAAATAATTAAAAAGATTCTTCCTGTTCAAAGAATTTTAATCTACATGTATAAATGAGTGGAGTGTGTTCGCATTTGTTATGCAAAATTATTAGAAATAACACACACATACTCACACACAAAGCTAAAATGCAGGCCTGGCTCCAGCTCTCGGTAACAGGGTGGGCCAGGAAGATTTTTTGGGGGGGGGGGGTCAATTACATATAAAAAAATACACTTCCCCCTCTTGGCTGGGTGGGTCAGGCCCACTCTACTTTTGAAATGATCACGACACAAATTTTTGGACAGGTTAGGACACCATTTCAGGGTGTTATAAATTATTGGTAGATATTATGATATGATTTTATAATATTTTGAACATGTGACAGGTATAACGCTGGTAAGCGCCTGTGTGCTGTCTTGTTGATAGGTCACCTGCCCATTACCTTCTGATTAAACAGGCAATGAAATGCTGCTGGCTGTGGAGAAGCTAATTAATCTGAATGGGTCAAAAAACTTCAGCTCAAAATTTGGTTTTTGTGGATTTTATGTTCTTCCCTCAATGCACTGGTTTCATCCCACAGTTCAAGGACATCCACTTAGGACTGTGCATCCAGATTGCCCATATAGCATTGTAAAAGAGTCCCTTCTGCCCATGCTACCCCAGATTGGCTCCGGGACCCCCCTGTAACAACCCTGCTCAGGAAAAGTGGTTGGAACATGGATAGGTTCATCTTAGCTAGGCGAATCAGCCCCCTTTACCCAGAGAGTGTCTAATGTGCTTTTCTTCCCTGTTTTGCATTTGCAGCTACCCCCGACTTATGAGGTCGTCTGTTGAATCAGCCATATGTCAGAATAGAATAAGTGCACTAATTTTATGGATTGCAAATGAGACTGAGAGGCGCTCACCCTGCTAAACAGGATGCACTAGGTAGCGTAGTGCCGCTGGGCGTACAGCTGCCTCAACTATATTTTTCCATATATTTTCCTCGATTGTTTATTTATTTTTAAATAAACTTTAGTCTTCAGTCGTACACGTCATCCAAAGTTGCATAGGTTGTAAGTAGGGGGCTGTCTGTAATTTAATAAGGCCTTATTCCCACCTGTGTTCCTATACCTGTCCTATTTTTGTTCCCTTTTTGGACTGCAGGTTGTTGACCTTTTTTGTTGGACGTTTGTTGACACGCAAACTCCACACACACAGCGAGGGTGTGGACTCAACTTAGGCGATTTCACCGGGGGTACAACTGCCCCCCCTACTGGTCAGAGGAAACTACAATTGGAACGTATTAAGATATATTTTAATTATATTGTTATAAGTTATATTTGGAATTATGGCTTGTATTAGTCACATCAGTCTGTAATAATTATTTACGAATTTATTAAATTAATGTAGTATTCTTACGTGGATAAAGTGTGTGTATATATATATATATATATATATATATACATACACACACACTTTATCCTCGTAAGAATACTACATTATATATAGTAGTATTCTAACGTGGATATATTTATATATATTTTCCCCCGGGTCGGTTTATACAGTATATATTGTATATTGTGTATATATTATATATACACACAGAGACTCCAGGCAGGGGTGGGTCTACTTATAGCCCCCAGGTTCAGAAGCAGTGCATTAGCACTCACCCTGGTGAATGAGAGGGTGGCCTCCCTTTGACTTTGCGTTAGGGGATGGCTTTGACTGTTGTCTCACGCTAACACCAGCTTAGAGTATCCGACATTTTTGGAGAGCTTGGGTGGGGGGCTGGGCTCCATTTTTCTGATGGGAAGCTTAACTCTATCATGGTCAATGACAGTGAAACCTGGAAGCGTGTGATTGGGAGGAATCTGAGCTGGGATCAGTTGTTGGACTTCTGTGCTAACCACAGTTTCTCCATAACGAACACCTACCGTGATCGAACATGAGGGTGTTCATAAGCGCACTTGGCAGCAGAGCCAATCGTCAGACCTGCGTCCGCATGTCTTGATCACACGGATGCAGTGATCAGCTGATCACCAGCTGGTGGTGAGTTGGACCTGGTTGCGGGGGAAGATGCCTTTTAAATCTGTTTTTAATTATATGGCAGACGTACACTTATTTGTTGCATTAGTATGATAGAAAGGGTGAGTCCCTGTGTACTGTGCCTACAGTGCTTCTGAATCGGAGAATGAATGCTAGGTAGCCGCACATAAAATGTTAATAAAGTGCTAAAACAACCAGTCTGTCTTTGCAAATGCCTTACGGGCGTTAATGGGTCCTTGTTTCATAGTATAATCATTGTGTATATGTACACTCGTGTTTGTTTAGTGGATGCACTGAATAATTTACAATTTAGGACCTACCCTAATCCATCACACCCGATTATAATGTTCCAGCGCTCCAGAAGCAGCAGTGGGCACGGGTTTGTAATCCTTCTCCTCGCGATTCCCTGCCCGGATCACAAGGACCAGGGACGAGTAAAAACAGACATGCTAGTATGATGCAGTAGCGGCATCATAATGCTAACGCTATTCAACCAAGTTAAGCAGTAGTAGTGGCATCGTAGGCCGATTAGAATTATTTGTATTGAGTGTCTCTCATGAGAAGACGGCATTAATTCATTTAAGCAAAGTAGGAAACCTCCGGCAAAGTTTGCTTCCTGGTGTGGGCATTCGTGTAAAACGTAATGGCGGAAGAACCAATGAAAATGATGAGGGGCGTTTCTGTTTTTTAACACGTGCTGGCATATGAACCAATGAAAACGACGAGGGGCGTCCCTGTATGGGGATGTTCCTGTTTTTAACACGTGATAGTGTAATAACCAATGAAAACGATGAGGGGCGTTCCTTTTTTACGGGAACACCGCCCACTATAGTTGGATTGTATCTGGAAATTGGAGTGGGTGTGCAGGTGGAACGCACTGGTAGCCTAACGCAGCCGTAATCAGTGCAGGGGATTAACAGCAATACTGACAGGCATACTGTACACGTCTGTGCGTGCACGCTGCAGTGTTATAGGAATTATGGCAGCCGGTAAGTTTTTTTTTTTTTTTTTAATAAAAAAAATTCATAAAAGCCCCCTTTAACGATATGCATATATATATCAATATTGATTTCATATATTCATTTTTTGAATGTCACGAGCTAACTTAAAACAGAAACTTTCTGAAACAGGATCGTTTAAAAAACATTAGTTTAAACATATTGGATACATTCTCAGATAATGTATGTATAGCTACTTTTTACTTTCGTTTTCACGAAAATGGATTTCTATACCGTACAGACCCGGAAATGTAACTCCTTAATCCCATTTTCCTGGTGATATTTGATCATTTAGAAGTATTCATTGCACCTAACAGTTTTTTCCCCTTTCTCATGTTCAGTAACCTATGCAGGCAGCATGTCCAGCGCAAGAAGGCGAAATGCTCTTTATCGAACATGAGTACTTCATTACTTATTACTATAATGCATTTTCCTTTCTTTGATTTTTGCTAAAGGTGTCTTTAATGGTCAGTCGATAATTGCTTGTAGACTTAAACCGATGATCAGGGAATTTAATTCCAAGACAGCCCAGTAATGTATCAGCTATAGCGTAGACTATGGGCCCTGATTTACTCCGGATGGGCGGCGGTGCCAGCGAGGAGGATCGGGCGGGAGAACGGAGTCACGCCCATCCTGCCTCCGTGGCGGTGGGTCGGGCTGTGCATGGTGCTATTTGCATCTTATAACATGCAAAGAAATATAATTTTACCATCTTTTTTTCAACACTAAATCTAATACACATATATAACTATTCAAAATGTGCATTAGCCACTCCCAGACAACTTGATCCCATTTTCTACACGATTATTAAATGGTAAATGGATGCATTTTCCTCAGTCCTGCTACCAAAACCTCATGCAACTGTTTAAATGTCATTTGAAAATCATTTCAACTAGTTCTAATGCGTTCCCTTCAGTTGGGTGTGTATCTTAAAAAAATGACTGATTAGCGATCAGCATCACATTCCCGCTGCTTTAGAACAATAAGGAAGAAAGCGGCACGCTTTACATCATTAACACAGGGCCGTATATCTGCTGCACCCTCTCTCCTACCATCGATCCGCCCTAGTAGCTCCACCGATGATGCCATCTCCTGCATCCTCCACACTACTCTTACCCTCTTGGACAGTGGCAGGGGGAATTACGTGAGATTGCCGCTCGTAAATTTTAGCTCAGCTTTCGATGGCATAGCCCCTCACACTGTTCTCCAAACTCAGGAACCTGGATCTGGACGCACCCCTCCATGATTGGGTCTTAGATGTTCTCACAGGCAGACCCCAGGTGGTGAGGGAGGGGTCCCACACTTCAGCTCCCATCAGCCTTAGTATCGGCTGAGTTCCGAGCCCACTGCTGATCTCTTCATACACACATGACTGCGTGACCAAACACAGCACAAACAAAAATTAGCAAAGGACGCAATACTGATTGGCCTGATCCCTGATAAATACGAGAAGGCCTACCTGGATAAGGTTGACACTCTGACTCAAATGGCTCTCGCCAGTAGCCGAGTTGTAAAATCAAATCAGGGGGGATGGTGAATTTTATCGTTTAAGGGATGTTCGTTTTAGAAGGGGGATGATTTTGACTGTTTTTATTTCAGGGGGGATGACATCCCTCCTCACCCCCCCCTCAACTCGAGTACTGGCTCTCACTCAATACCTTTAAGACAACAGAGATGGTGGTGGACTTGAGGCATAAGCAGTCCGATGTATACAACCCTCTCAACATCAGAGGGGTCCCACTTGAAAGGGTGAATACCTTTAGATATCTGGGAGTCTGCGATGACCTCATCTGGTCAAATCATGTTCAGTCAAGGCCAGGTATCGGCTGCGCCACTTTAGGCGGCTGAGGAGGTTGAAGGTCTTACCATCCGTTCTTAGTCTTCTACTCAGGGGCCTTAGAGAGCAACCTCACCACGGGAATCACACCCTAGTGTGGTATTAGCTCTGCTCTGGACCCCAAAGCTCTGCAGAGGGTGGTACTAGGGGTGAGTGATTTGATGATATTAGATCATGAATGATTAAAAAGTCTCCACAATCTGCTTTCATGGAGAGATTGTTAGTATTGCACTACAGTGCACATTCTATCAATTGCAGTTCTATACACGCATAAAGACTAAAGTTGCTTTGTCAGCTGAATCCATTTGGACACACCCATAACCCGGATATACAGTAGCAAACAGCAGGTAGGGTCTCGGGTTTCTTCCTCTCTCCTTTCCGTGCCTGCAACACATCCCCTATCTGACAACGTAGCGGCACGGACGACAAGGGGGAGCTGGTCCCAGACGAGAATTCAGCATTGGTAATGTGAAACCAACATGGCGCAGACAACAGTTATTTGCAAAATTTGCTAAGGATATGATATTTTTGCCACATTGCACAACCTTGGGTGGCACATTAATCCGATCGCATCTTCAAGGCTGATCAGCCCTCCCTGCAGCACATCTACCTCAAAATCAGAAGGAACTCAGTCCTCCCAGTTACCTGCCTCTATACCAGGCTGCGGTCAGGAAAGTGCTTCTGCTGTGTCTCAGTGAGAAGTGAGGGGTTCCGAAGGAGCTCCTACCATCAGACTGCTTAACACTTAATTGGCATTCGTTCCTTTTCACACTGTATTTGGAGCTATGCTGCACTTATCTTCTGTACCCTAACTCAGGTGGCACAGGAGGGCCTGGACCCTAACTCAGGGAGCACAGGAGGGCTTGGACCCTAACTCAGGGAGCACAGGAGGGCTTGGAGCCTAACTCAGGGAGCACAGGAGGGCCTGGAGCCTATCTCAGGCGGGCACACAGGGCACAAGGCTGGGAAGGGATACCAGTCTGTCACAGGCACAGTAATACACTATGGGGAATTTAGAGTTGCCATTTAGTTTAGCTGCATGTGTTAGGACTGTGCAGCGAAACTGGAGTAGCTAGAGGAAACCTATCTGCCATGAGAAAAACATGCAACACATACACAGGCAGTCATCAATATGAACACACGTTAATTCTTAAGTCATTTCCTGTGCAAAAACACACATTTCTCTAGACACAATCAGAGCATGTCCATTTAAAATATTGCAAAGCACCAGATAATTCTTTCACTTTCTGTCACGTCTCTGTGTAGAAACGCTGAGGACGGTGCGGACGAAGTTCGTGGAAAGAGTCACGGCGCCCACCATAAACCAGCTGCTAGATGACCTTCTGACAGACGGGGTCTTCAACGAAGGGGAGATGGAGGAGGTGAAGGAGCAGCACAGTATGAGGGTGGAGAAGGCCCGGGCGGTCATAGACATGACGCGGAAGAAGGGCAACGTGGCCAGTGAGAAGCTGATCGCACGACTCCAGCAGCGCGACCACTCACTCTTCGAGGAACTGGGCCTGACCAACTAAATGGGGGCCAGGTCAACATCTTCTATGTAAGCATTGCAGCGTGATGCTCTCTGTACAGGATAATGCGCTCTCTTAAGGCTCTTTATTACTTACACTAAAAAGGTTTAAACATCTTGCAAAGGTTCAAACATCTAGGCAGCGCTGGCCTAATGGTTAGGAACCTGCACTTGTGATCAAAAGGTTGTTGGTTTGATTCCCTGACCTGCAAGATACCACTGTGGTACCCTGAGCAAGGTTCTTCCTCTGGGCGCTGAATAAGCCAATGTCATATATGGGTTAGATGCAGAAGACACATTGCACTGTTGTGTGATTTGGTGCATTAATAATGACAATAAATCACTTCATTTTAAATCTTTTTTTTGGTGTTTAGACTAGTTTCGCCGGAATGGTCCAGCAGCTAGCAGACCCAAAGCCAGACAATCAGCGGACTTCAGTTTCTCTAAGCTACAGTCTCCTGCCCCATCCCTGACTGTGAAATGTTTTTTTTTCCTACTCTTTCTTCGCATTATAGAGAATGTCACAATATTGCCTTCCTCAAAATGAAAAATCTCAGGTGCCGTAAATGTTTCGCAGCTGAAAGTTTGTGAAATCGATAGAATAAATCAGTCGATTTTTAAAAACGCTTAAGTTCTCTTTACTCACCTGTTGTTGTCATTAAACATGTTTTTAAGTAATATGCTGGGATTTTAAATGTCATGTTTTTCCATGTGTGCATTTTTTCGGCAAATGGAGAAACCGACCAGTCGTCTTCACAAAACAATTTAAACATTTTATTTATAGTCAACAACAGTTTTTACAGACACCTTACTGTTTAAAATTGCATAAGCTTTTTTAAAATCGTAATACTCAGCCATTATAAAAAAAAATAGAACATAGATATTACACGGTAATTGCCCAAAACTATTCAGTTACATTATCATTTAAAATGATTTGTTAACAGTAGTGGTTTGGCTGGTCCCACAGTAAGTCAAAATGTATGACTATATTCATATATTTATTACAAGACATGTAAATTGGATTTTCTGCCGTAACACCCAGACTGTTGTGCTGTGATCTGAAAGCAGAATGGGAGCTGTCACAGTTTCAGAGGACGGCTCCGGCTTCCTTCTGCGAACTCGCGCTTCTGATTGGCTGCCTGTAACACGGGGCCTTGACACGTCTTTGGTTTTGGCCGACAGGTGACAGCACAGCCAGTGACTGGCCACAGGTGGAGCTGGTTACGATGGGGGAGGTTGGCAGCCGGGGTGTAGTATTTAATTTCTTTGTGCTCCCCAAAACAGTGGAACCTTGTCAGTAAACTCGTGACCATAACGCGAGACGGGAACTGCCGCGATGCGTGTCAAGAACATTTTCAGATAATGTTTCTTGATAACGAAGCAACGCGGTTCGCTTTTCCTTCATACATCGATTGACAAATTGTGTCTGCACCCTGACTAACTCACTGTGATGTCACCTGGAAGAATTTCAAACAGAAAAAATTAGGTGTCTGCATAAAAACTATATATGCTTAGGAAGTAATTTGCATTCTTACAGGGAAATTTTCCAATACAGAATTGCAGAGTTACTCAACATAATTTTAGGTGAAAAAGGCATTACTCACTGCTTTCATAAAGGAGAACATGTTAAATCTCCAATAGGAAGTCAGCTGACTCATAATTGACAGCACAGAATAACCACGCCCACCCCAGCCTTCAAAGGCTCATTTCTTTCTAATTAACCCATCTAATGTAAACGTGACAACATTCCCCCAACTGATTCCACTGTCCTCTCAGACCTGGCTTGATTACAAAATGCTATGATCCCTCTGTCCCATGAAACCAGCTTAACAAAGAATGTAGAGTTTTGATAGTGACAAACAGTGGTAAGTCCTCTCCAAGAAGCCATCTTTTCAAGTACTTCTACGTGGGAAAAGGTAGAAGATGGAAAAGTTACTGCTTTGGTGGGCTATGTGGTCTTATTCCTGCTGCCTCTAACTTCTGTATACGCACTGTTTTCCTATCCAGTCCTCGGGGACCAACAGCTGGTCCATGTTTTTGCACCCTCCATGCACCCTGTCAAAAGGTCCACATTTTTGCTCCCAGTAGCAAAAATGTCTGTGGGTCTCCGAAGACTGAATTGGGAAACACTGCTCTATAGTAATGAATAACTTCCCAGCTGCGGTAAAGGAGCCACACATCATTGGTCCGTTTGGAAAAAGGCTTTGGGTTGACACTGAAACACACCCTTCATACACAATTACATTTGATCATTTATATATAGGAGTAATAATTAGCATGGGATAATCTCTGTGGATATAGCTACAATATGTTACATCTGTATTGACTCACAATAATGTGTCACACTTGAAAAAGGCTGCATGTCTCATTTGCCAGAATCATGGATGGTGTTAATAGAGACAATGGGAGGTATTTTGCTAACAATAATGCTTTCTCTATCCAAACTAACCCTAATACCTCTGCATTTGCCTTTCCAAGATCTAAATAGCTTATATACATCCTTCTCCAGACTTTTCTAGCACATCTCCACCATTGGTTTGAACTTATTCAGTCAATGGAATTTCAAAATAAGGAAGGGAAGACTTCAGAGAAAAACTATATATATAAAGGACACAAGGACATTTAGTAATAGCACAAAAAGCCTCATTCTGCTCGGATGAGCCTTCCTTGAAATAACTCGAGTTTGTTACTTTCTTGCTTGTCAGCTTTCTTCAGGAGCCCGGGATTTTCGAGTGGGCGTCCGAGTGCATGAAACACCATTAGTCATTCAAGTCTATATACAGAACAGCCCATTCTCCTACGAAACGCTTCTCCTCATAATTATACTCCACTAAGCACTTTGCCAGGAGCCCCCCCCAACGAGATACCCGAGCTCGACACGATCCTGACAGTGCAGAAGCATCTTCTTTATGGGGTGTTGGAGGAAGCACAAATACTTCTGCTCGAAGTGGAGAGGTTTTCAGACACGTCACTAAGGGCCTGTGCTATATTGCTAAGTACAGTCCTCGTACTGACACCCAAACGTTACTTGTAGCTTTTGGTACA